>PVIY010004218.1:0-105029 GCA_004026745.1 Myrmecophaga tridactyla
CGTTGGCTTATGTCCGCAGCAACAAGACTGGGTATGCTCACCTGGCCAAGTTGACAACTGAATCTAACTAACACAATAAGGGCCCCTCAATTGTATTGATCCTTTCAAAGAACCAACTTTTGGTTTTGTTAATGCTCCGTGTTGGTTTTTATTCTATATTTCATTTTTTTCTGCTCTAATCTTTGTTATTTATTTTCTTCTGTTTGCTTTGTATTTAGTTTGCTGCTCTTTTTTTTTTCTTGCCTGCATAACAGGCAAGAATTCTGCCACTGAGCCACCATCACACCACCCTGCTCTTTTTTTTAATTCCTCCAGATGAGGACTTAGGTCTTTGATTTTAGTCCTTCCTTCTTTTTTAATATAAACATTTATGGCTCTTTCTTACTGCCTTTGCTGCAGCCCAAAGGTTTTGATATGTTCCAGATATTTACTAATTTCCCTTGTGATTTCTTCTTTGACCTATGCATTGTTTAAGAGTGTGTTATTTCTTTCATATATTTGTAGATTTTCTTGTGCTCTGCCTGTTATTGATTTCCAACTTCATTCTATTATGGTCAGAGAAGATGCCTTGTATAAAGTCAATAGTTAAAAATTTATTGATACTTGTTTTGTTACCCAACATGTGTCTATACTGGAGGACAATCCATGTGCACTTGAGGAGATTATATCCTGCTGATTTGGGGTACAATGATCTGCATATGTCTGCTAGGTCTGGCTGATTTATCATCTTATTCAAGTTCTTTATTTCCTTGTTGATCTTCTGTCTTAATGCTCTTTCTACTGATGAAATGAGTATATTATTGTAGATGTGCCTATTTCTCCCTTTAGTTTTGGCTCATGTATTTTGGGACACTGTGTTTAGGTGCATAAATACTTTTGATTGTTATTTCTTTCTGATGGATTGACCATTTTATTAATATATAGTGTTCTTTTTTGTCTTGTAAAGTTTTCACGTAAAGTATATTTTGCCCAATATTAGCCTTTTATTGGTTGATTCTGAGGGGAGATTTTTCCAGGGAATATCTTGTATCGCCATATTGATGGCATCACAGGACTAATTTCTTTTTAAATAAACTTTTTTTTTTTTTTTTTTTTTTTTTTTTTTTTTTTTTTTTTAATTTGCATATGGGCAGGAGGCACCAGGGATCGAACTCCAGACCTCCAGCACGGCAGGTCGGAGCTCTGCCTGCTGAGCCACGGCAGCCACCCTTTAAATAAACTTTTTATTTTAGCATAATTTTATATACAAACAAAAGTTGCAAAGGTAGTACAGAGAGCTCCCATGTATCCTTGCAATTAAGAATTTATATTAGGGTGACACAGTTGGCACAACTAAGGAACAGGTATTGATAATTATTAATAATTAAATTTTATAATATATTTGGGTTTTCTTAGGTTTTAGCCGATGTCCTTTTTCTGTTCAAGGATCCCATTAGAGATACCACATTACATTTAGACATCTTTTCTCTTTAGGGTCTTCTAGACTGTGCCAGTTTCTCAGACTTTTCTTATTTTGGATGACTATGGCAGCTTTGAGGCATACTGGTCAGTTATTTTGTAGAATGACCCTCATTTTTGGCTTGTCTATAATTTTTATCATGGTTAGGCTGGGGTTTTGAAGTTCTAGGAGGAAGACCAAAAATGATTAAGGGTACAGCTATCAACATACTAATCACTGATGATGTTAAGCTTGATTACATGGCTGAAGTAATATTTGCTATTATGAATAAGTAATATTTGGTAATAATCCTCCCTTCCTTCAGCACACTGCTTATCATGGACCTCAAGGTATTACATGAGCTGGAATATCTCACCTCTCTAGTTTCATCTTCAGCTGCTGCAGTTTGCCTTAATCAATTTTTAGCCAGTTTGTGTTTCAGTTTCCTGAGCATGACATGCTCTTTTCTGTCTTAAGCCCTCTGCTAAAAAAACATGCAATACACTGCGCTCTTCATGTAGAATGTCCTGTATTTCCACATGCCCATGTTTAGCATGGTGAGCATCTTCTCATTCCTCACTCTTCAGTCTGCTTATCTACCACCCCTCAGAAAGCCTTTTTCTGTGAATACAATCCAAAACAGTGACCTTGCTTTCTGAGCCATTTTAGCACTTTGTCTATTTCCTTCCTAGAATTTAATACTATAATTTATCTAACTTCTACTTTATGTTTTCCAAATATCTCACTAGAAGGCAAGGACAACAGTTTTCTAATTTACCAGCGGATCACTTGGCCCTAACTTGGTATTTGACACACAGTAGGTGCTCACACTAGTTGAATGAATCAATCATATTAAATTAGATAAAACCAAAGTTGGTTTTGAAATATGCATGGAAAGAGCATAGCATTTGGATATTTCTGATGATAATTTATATTGAGGATAAATCCTTTGTTTAAAATATTGACAGTTGGTGGATGATGTTTCATTTAATTTATTTAATGCCACTTATCTTCCTTGATTTGATTCATGAATTGAGAATATACCTGAAGAAGATAGAGCAATATTTATTTTCTATAATAAATAAAGGAAATGCATTCTATAACTTTTTCAGGGATATGGCGTTAGTCTTGTGAGACCATAGCCGGTGGCCCCAGAATATCAAGATATCAAGACAGCAGAAACCCAAGGGAAAGAAAAAAAAAATCCATTCCATGGGCAGATTGAATAAGTTTGGCCCAAGCCTAAAACCAAACAAAACATACAAATAAGTATCAGTGTGGTCATTTGGGCCAAAATATGATGAAGGTCTAAGCATCAAGGTAGAGGAAAGTTGTACATATTTAATTATGTCCAAATGTGATAGCAAGGATGAAAAAATAATAAGGGATTCTTATTAAAGCGTTTATTTTTTTTAAAGTGGAATTTGATTACAGGTTCTTTTCTCTTCTGTCCTTTGTCCTATGAAGCAAATAAAAAGTTCATCTGTGTTGATCTTCTTTCTTCTCAAGCTCCTTCTTGAACCATTCACTGAGTTCTTTTAACTTACCATCATATTTTTGTGAATAATCCTTTATAATTCTCACCATCCCCTTACTATCTGACCTCTGTCCTCCTCTATGCTATAGACAGTGGTACCTACATTTTCCCTAATCCAGTGGTCTTTCAAGGGCTGCATCCTTTTAGATTGGGAGGGGAGCAGAAGTCTTACAAAGATTTGTCTGCAAGGCAGAAACAGATGTCATCTCTCCATTATGCCTGAGAACTTTAAGGGCTCCTTGGAATAGTCAATTTCCTGAATTAAAATAATCTTTCCATCAGTTGATCATAAAGACATGAATTTCAAGATAATGGTCCAAACTCTTTCTTTCCTTCTACCACTGGCCCACCCTTTAGACCATGGAGTCATCCTTTAATGTTTACCTGGAGTGAACTTCTCCTTGGCTAGGAAGCCCCCTTTATGCATCCAGAGGATGCACTTCTCAGTCAGGGTCACTGAGGCCACTGCATATTATGGTTCCTGACTCCAAGCTGAAAGGACAAGACGAATCTCTGCTGTCCTTCAATCTTCTATAGGAGAAAGACCTTTAAAATACTACTGAGACGAGCATCAACAAAATAAATCAAACTGTTACCTGTTAATACAATGATCTCTCTCTCTCAGCTTAATTTCCAAAGTGTTATTATGTGATAGACCGCCTTTCTACATGAGATAAACAAGGTATGGACTGAGGGCTTGTTTAGATCTGGAAGCTTCATCATTCCTGAAAAGAAGGAAGATGGATAAGGAAAAAAGGAACTCATGGAAGCACAATGAAATAATTGCAATTGAATACTGGGCCTGAAATACTCATCTCCATAAATGGTGCTCTTGTTTTATACTTCTTGTTTTATTTCACCTCCACAATTTTTCCTCCCTTCTTTCTTTCTTTCCTTCTTCCTTTCTTCCTTCTTTCCCTCTCTCTCTCTCTCCCTCTCCCTCTTCCCCCCCTTCCCTCCCTCCTTCCCTCTCTCTCTCTCTTTCTTTCTTTTTTTCTTTTTTCTAACAACATGTTCCCACTGGTCTTTGCTTTTAGAACAATGCATTATACTTTTCTCCCACGCTAAAACAGACATATTCACCAAAGACCCTCCTTTTTCTTCTTGGTTCTATCATCATCAAACTATGATCAGCTTGGAGGTTATACCACTTTACATAAATCATTTTCTCAAAATTACAGGAAATGACAAAGTATTTTAGAATGATGAAAACAAATGCATCTGATCTCAAAATGTCTTTTCTGAGCACTCTGTGTATAGTATGTTACCATTTTTCGTAAGCTGATCATCATCATGTAAAATGGTGGCATGTGAACAAAAACAATCCCAAAAGATATACAGAAAATGTAATATTGGTCGTCTCTCAGGAGGAAATACAATGGATTTTAACTTTTTATTGTTTGGATTCCTATGTACTTTAAAAACTTTTTACAATATGTATGCATTTATTTGGCAATTGGAAAAATAAAATAATTTTTTTAAACTAAGGTGTTATGTTCCAGGAGCATCCAACATTTAGCTGTGACTTTCCATAAATCTCCAAAACTTTTTCTCAATGGAAAGTATTTCTTAAATAGGGCCCTGATTGTCATTGTTGTCAGGTAAGTGCATAACCTGACTAACTGAAGGCTATCATTCAATGAGATTTAAATTTCCACTTCAACTCATTTAAAATATTCTTTCGCCATGAGTCAGAATTCCATAATTCACATTGCTTTGGAATACCTATGAATCGTTTTGCATGCTGAGGTTGGACATTTTTTCTAGAATCAGCAAAGGTAGGAGCAAAATATTTTATCTGTGGAGATTCAAATATTCCTGGAAATAATAATATATTTACAAAATGCTATATAGTTATATGAGCTCTTTTCAAAATATTTTTTATTTGATCTTCACTGTTAGACTGTGGGTGGAAATACAAAGGTATCTGCTTAAATAAGCCTCATTTTCAATATAAATAATATTTTGTGTCCCAGACAGAATAATTTGGAGCATGTATGATGAAATATTAATTCCTAGCATTAGTAGGCAGATTCAATGAAACTTTTTGATGTTTCTTGTCTTCTGGCCATGGCATTTCTATCTCTGACTCAGTTAATACTTCTTAGAATATGTTCCCTAAAGTTAAATTTAATAAATCACATAGTAAACAATTTGGGTTATAGCCTTAGCTTGCCCATTCTCCTCTGCTTGGACATGGTAAGAAAGCATCCTGTTTAATCTTTCCTCCTCCTTACTGTACCCTCCTCCTCATACCTCACACCCCTAAAATGATATTCTTTTTGAAATCACTTTCTCCATCACATAGCCATCACCATAGAAAATATGGATTAAGTTTCAGTAATTTCAGATGCATGAAGTTCTGCTTCTGGCAATGCAAATCTTGAAGGTAGAACTTCAATGAGATTAATTAATCGGACGCTTTTGTCAGGAATTTGGGAGAACATGTGATTAGTGCCAGGTTGAGAACATTTTGGTGGGCTGTTCTTGAAAACAACATTTTAATCTATTCCATGCTTTTTATAACCCCAAGGCTTCTTTAGTATAATAACTGATTTCTTGTATCTTAACAGATAATGATAGAAGGAAAGAAAAACATTTGAGAAGTGGAAATATTACCTCTAAATCTTTCTAAAAGAGAAAAAACAAATGATAATAGACCTTGTTCCAGCCCCGCACTACCCTAAGATCAAAGAACAAACTAGACAGAAGATTACCAGTGAGTTCAATTAGGAGCTTATGGATAGAAGGAAGACTTTCCCAATGGTGGCCGGTTGGGAGAAGAAAGTTTGCACTCCACCCAAGGCCAAGAGAAAAAGGGAGTGGCATGCCAGGGAATGGTTTCTAAAGCTTACCAGTCTTGTGAGATTTGGTTACAATGGAGTTTCAGCAGACTTTGAAGAGATTTGATTGTTAGGGGAGGGGGATGTTACATTATTTGATCTTTAACATCTGTCCCCAATCATGTAGGCACCTATATGCAGTGATTTGCTTTCAAAATGGAAGAGGGGCCTGGGACCAGGGCCCTGGATCCTTACAGACCTATTTGAAGAGGGCATGATATTCATCTAGGCTTCAGTCTTCTTATCTGAAAATGGGAGGATAGAACTAGAAGCCCTCTGAAAGATCTATGAGATGATATTGATCAGAGGCATTTAGAAAGTCAGTCTCAGGTTTCCTTTATAAGAAAAATCCTGCGTGACAAGTGTCTGAAAGTTGGGACACTATTTCTCAGTGACTGTGAGGTTCTGGAATATATGCTGACTTCCTGAATACCCAAGGCTCTAGGCAAGCATTATAATGAAATCTTCCAGTATATTTAAAGGTAATATTATTCTCTTTGAGAGATTATTATTCTATATGGAACGTGGTACTATCCAGGCTGGAAGAACATTCAGTAAGTTGTAAACATATACAAGTCAGACAGAAATAAAGCCTCATGGTGTTTAGATGGAGTAATTATGTATTTCACGGTGTCTTAGTTTGCCAGAGCTGCTGTGACAGATACTATAGGTCATCTTAAACAAGAGGAATTTATTGGCTCACAATTGGAAGTTAGAAGTCCAACAACATGCTTTCCCTCTGAGGCTAGAATTTTGATACCAGCTTGCCAAGTTCCTCGGGGTCCCTTGTAAGCATCTCTGCCTCTGTCATATGGCAATCTGCCTTATTCTATGGCTTCTTCTACCTGACTGCATCCAAATTTCCCCTGATTATAGGGATTCCAGTCATACAGATTAAAGTCCACCCTGATTCAATTTGACTCCACCTAAATAAAATCTTTGAAGATCCTATTCACAAATGGTTGCACATCTTAACTAATATCTTCAAAAGACCTATTTAAAAATGGCTTCACATCACCATAGGTCCAAGCTTTAGGACTTGATGTCTTTTGTGGAGGACATGATTCAATCACCAATACACAGTGTGTGCATATGTGTGTGTCTGTATATTCAGAGTGGCCCTAGCTAAAAATGAGGAGAACACAAAATTGTCCATAGGGTCACTCAAACTCAAATGCATAGAAGATTCACCAGATAGGAGAATATGATATGTTTGCTGAGGTAAAGTAGTTGAACATAACTATACATGTGGAGTGAGTTACCAAGTGGAGAATCATGAAAACACAGCTAACAACACTACAGAGACTTTTAGCAAATAGTCTCTGTTACTTGCATAGCATAGAGTTCAGAAGGACAAGTAACCTCTTTGTCACTTACATAGCACAAAAAGTCCAAAAGAACAGGGAAAGAAGTCCCATCACATTTGTCTCCAGGCGTGGTTGAAAACTGCTCCAGATCAGTGTCGATGGCTGGCAGCTGCACATGCACTGCTTTGCACAAGGGATGACAGGCCGATTTGTGTTGCGTGGTTTTTATACACCTGTAGATAAAATTCCTGTCTTGATTAGAATCTGGAGCTCTTGTTTCAGTTCCAGTTTGGTTTGGGTCTGTCCAGGATTTTCATTAGGTTTACCATTCCCCTGTTGTGCAATGGCACAGAATGGAAAAGGAGGTAGGGGGTAACTGAGGGCCAGACACACACTTAGAATGTGCTTGTAACTTTTCCTGAAGACGAGCTGGGGATAGGTGAGGTCTGGGCTATGACCACTTAACAGGTGCCTGTGATTCCCTAATAAAACTAAAGTATGATTGGGAAGTAAGTGGTCAAGTGCATAGGATAGCAGGGACAGATTATCAAGAGACTTTAATGCTACCTTAATAAGGTTGAATTTAGGGAAGCAGATTGTCATGAAGTGTTAATCAAGGAAGAGATATATTTGATTTGTGTTTAAGAAAGATGACTCTGGCTGAAGAATGTAAAATGATTTGGAAAGAAAGAAAAGTGAAAGGAAGAAGGTTAAATAAGTAATTTAAGTGAGAGATAAGTAATTTAAATGATAGCCTCTGAACTAAGATTAGAGATATTAAAGAGCTATACACGGTTGGCCTGGTATGTGTGGGCTGATGGTGGGAAAATCGGCCACACAAAAAGGAGGTATCAAGGGCAGTTAGGTTTCTAATATAAGGAATTGGGCAGGTAGATGGTGCAGGCCTCATAAAAAGGATGATTAATTCAGTTGTGAACATTTAAGTTTGATGAAACCAATGCATATCCAAGAGGAGCTGTTGTATTTGCATTTCAGTCTTAGTAGAGGGACTAAAGGTACACATTAATTAGTTATCCTAATGGTAATGGCAAGCTGATATCATCATGTATGTCTATTCATGTATAACCAGTTTATTTGCAATGCATATTTGTTCCCAAGTCAAAAGCTTTCAAGTTTCATTGCTTTAGCAATAACATTGCCAAATAGTGACAAAGGCAGATTTGTAATAAATGAGCTCCTGAACTAGAAACTGTTAGGTCATTTTCCTTAATTGAAAATAGGTTTTCTTTTATTCCTTTCCCTGTTCTTTGTTTTTTCTGTTTGCCTTCCGTGCACCATAGGTGTAATTCAGAGTATAATTAAAGGGTCGTGAATTGCACTATTATTAGAGCCATTTTTAGCAAGCATTAATAATACTCATGAAAAATTAAAACAACATGGCTTTTGTGGTCTTTCACAGAGGAGCGCTCATATTTTCATATGTGTATATCTTCATTTATACTTCTGTGTACACTTAATCATTATTTCTCCTCGTTTTTTTTTTCCCTTCATTTATGTCTCTCCTCAATTGTGTTTTTTAACAGTTTTTTTCTTAATAAAAGTGCTGGTCAAGAGGAAATAAAATTCTAAATGCCATTTCTATCCAAAATACACATCCTTTAATATTTTTACTCATTTCTGTAGTGTAATTAGATTAGCCAGCTTACACGGAGGTACACATTCCTTTCTTAACAATTATGGATTGCCACTATGTCAGCAATGGCTTCACTTTTGTGGCAATAAATAAATTCCAAGGAACCTCATTTCTGGATATTTAAATATTTCAGCTGAAGTGTAGAAAATTAATGAAACAGAAGGCTATAATGCTCATTTAACGTTAAAATGGAAGAACATGAAATATGTTTCTCAGGAATTATGTATTTCTCATAGTGCAAAAAATAATTTCTGGAATGCTTGGCTGATAAGCTCTTGTTAGCCTCATGTGCTTCCAGAAATTATATATAGACATACATATATGTATCATTTGCTAAGTGCTCTCACTGTGATATTAAAACTAGAAAATACTCAATTTGATGTAACCTCCATTGACAAGCACTAAAATTAACTAGAAGGGCTTATGTAAGCGTTATCAATAACCGACTTTGGTACATTGATTCTATAATTCATGCAGTTAATTATTTCACATTGTTACATTTAGATTGAATATTCATTTGCATGTGTATATGTGTATGTATGTGCATGTGTTAATTGATTGATGGATTCAGTGAAAGCTTTTCTGTGACCCTCTGTTAGAATAGAGTGAAAATAATTGTTCCAGTGACTAGTTTACTTTCAATGTTAGAGGAAGAAGTAGCTGACTAGAAAGGATGACCCATACCCTAGCATGGTAAATGGAAGGCAGAATAAAGGAGTTACCCCACACAAATTGAATGAAGTAAATTCTAAAAGTATGCAAAGTGATGCTGTGGATTGGCTACACAAAGTGCTAAACTACAACGAGCACTGTTTTATTTTATTTGTTAAAAAAACCTAACACTGTTAACAACCAAGAAGGACACAGCAGTAAAAGACATCCAAGGAGCTTCAAATCTCATAGCTAGTATAAAAGTACGTATAAAACAATTACAGAAGAACAGAAAATATTAAAGAAGGAATAATCAGGTACTAACATATCTGGAGCACATTTAAGTGCTAACATTGAGCTGGTTAATTTGTGGTTTATGATGTATTGTGCTACACAAATTCAAACCACGACAGTACTTTTTATTCTCAGAAATTGATTCCTAAAAATATGTAATTCTCAGTTTCAACATTTTGATTACATTTCTACTTATTTCTTAGATCTACTAATCTGTTTAATTCCAGTAGTAGGCTGGTAGGCATCGTCGATTGTTCTCAATGTCATTTTGGGAGGGTTCTTACACATATATTACACTTACTATTTAAACTGTATGAAATGTCATCATTTGACAAACTGAAAATGTCTCTCAAATTGGGCACCCCAAGACAAGTTCCTAGTTAGAGCATAGACCAGAGATGCTAACCATTGACTGCTTGTTAATTTAGAAATGTGAATAACTTGCTTAGCCCCAAGAAGAATCTCAGCCAATGATTCAAAATGTAATGATTTCTTTGTAGGGGAACTTTCAGGATATTCTTACTAATTTTGCATGATCTCCAGCTCTCAATACATTAGATAAGCAATATGAAATTTTGTCTGTTAAGCTATGCCATATCTTTGCATTTCTGTTGGCTAAGAAGTATGACTTTTAAGAGTATTTTATATCACTTAGAAGCAGAATGAATGTCATTCAATCAAAATTAAGAAATTAAGAAGGCATTCATATAAGGCATTTGAGGAGAGTGCCACTACTCCCTTTAGAAACAATGCAGCTGAAGTATGTTAAGAATATTAAATATTAAGACTATTACATTCTGTGTTCTCCTCTTTAATGGGTTGATGTGAATTCTCAAATATAAAATGTAGTCAAACTTCTCTTATTTTACATTATTTCTTCCTCGAACTCAAACACCTTTTTTGGAAGAAATCAGTAGTTTCTCTAGAGCTAATATCTGGAATGGAAGGTAGGGTACAACACATCATTTTGGATTAGGTGACAAACAGTAGAGGTCATGCACTTCAGGGTTTAAGGAGTTTGTTTTCATACAAATATCGTCAGCAAACTCCTGGAAGAAGATAACTACTGGAAATGATCTGATCTAGAAGAATAATTTTCTTTAAAAAGGAGTGTTTGGCTTTTATTATTGTCATTATTTTTCCCTTTATTTTCCCAGGAGGCATTGAAGACTATTTAAATCAACAGAAACACAGAAACCTAAGAGATTCCTGATTTTGTTAGCATTAATAAACAGGAGAAAAGTAATCTGACCATAACAAGAGGCCAGTTTGTTTCTGATACCATTGTCTCCATAGACATTAATACTTCCCCCATCCCTAGACTTTGAGAATATGAGAGTAGCACGATGTGTCTATTAGAGATTCTGATGAAAAGAAACTGGACTGTTAAACATGTCTCAGGACTAACTTAATGTTTTGCTGCCAAGGTAACTTTTTTTCGGGGGGGGGGGCGGTATTATACCACATTGCTAGTATCCTAACCTATAGGGAGAGGTAAAACAAGACTGATTTTTCCGTGTCAGAGATTGTGAGCAGATTGCCTTGTGAATCAGTAAAATGTGACTATACCTTGGGACATTAGTGTCTAAATGATTTTGTTCATGCTTTCCTTTTAGTTTGAGTTCTCCCAGAAGCAAAACCCCATGTCTATTTGGGAAGTATAGGGGATTCTATAGTAACGCAGGGAAGTGAAATAGGGAAGAGGACGCAGACAATAGAAGATTTTCTATTAATCTGAGCACCACAGAGGGTGACTGGTGCTTAAACACATGGAAAACTCTGAAAAATATGTGAAAACACTAGTCTCATATTTATTTTGCCTGAGGGTGGAAGGAGCTGGTGTATATATATGCCAAGAGTTGAGGGAATCATTATTTGAAGGCTGCTCCTGGGGTTGTAAATTCCTAGGGCAATTTAGGCTTGCAAAATGGGGTGGGGAGAACAGCCAGCCTCCTATGTTCCTGAAAAATCTCTTAGACAGAGAAACAGGTCTGGAAGTGAGCAAAAGCATGCTGAAATACCCACGGGATATGGTTGAAGCATTGAAAATGTTTGCTGCATACCTCTAATCATGACAATATTTTGAACCCTGATTAATGAATGGATATTTTTTATAACTCACTAGGTAGAATATATATGTATATGTATGTATATTATAACACATGGATATTTTTTAAAGAATGAGATAAAAATAAGTGAGAACAGGGCAGTGCAACGGTGGCTCAGTGGCAGAATTCTTGCCTGCTGTGCCAGAGACCTGGGTTCAATTCCTGGTGCCTGCCCACGCCAAAAACAAACAAACAAACAAACAAAAAACCCTCACCCAAAAAACAAAAATAAATGAGAACAAGCTTTCTAATATTTTCTTCCTTGCAACCAATGGATAGTCTTGCACAGTCGCTGGAGTGTGGGCACTCGCATATGGAGATCCACTGCTCTGGGAACTGAAAAAAGTCTCTTTAAAGAACAAGCCATTTATGGATTGCATGTAAATAAAAACCTAGACTGGTGACCTCTTGTCCTTGGAAAAGTAGAAAGGTAAAATGTGTTTGCATCTGCAATCAAGTGGTGGAAATGGATCAAGGAGATTCAGATTC
The DNA here is from genome assembly GCA_004026745.1 of Myrmecophaga tridactyla. Taxonomy (NCBI): domain Eukaryota; kingdom Metazoa; phylum Chordata; class Mammalia; order Pilosa; family Myrmecophagidae; genus Myrmecophaga; species Myrmecophaga tridactyla. Next base: position 12,322 of record PVIY010004218.1, read on the forward strand.
CCAGGCACCTGAGGGGCAGGTTACCAATTTTACCATGTTTTGCCATCTAGCCAGATTTGGAAACCGACACAGTAAATACTGGTCAAAAGACAAGAAAGAGATGCATTAATTCATCGCTCAAGTACCTATTTTGCATCTGTCATGCATTGGGTCTTGTACTAGCAGGAATCAAATAGACCAGCAGCTGCTCACATGGAGTTTGTTGTGCAGTCACATGAATGTCAACGACCTTTTCATCCTGATGAATCCAACTTTGGCCATTTGCTTCTGTCAATTTTTTCCTTCATCCCATTACTATGATTAGAAACATACCAATGCCTTTTGATCTATTAATCGTAAGAACTTAGCCTTTTCACTTTTTGATCAGTTGTATGTACTAAAATAACAACATTAACAATTTCTTAAATGTTTATGCAATGCAGCTTACAGATAACTTGTACACAGTCCTCACAAAAACTCCTATTCTTATTTCTGAATTATTTAGAAAGAAGTATGTACTCTAAGTGACTTGCCAAGATGCCACTGCTTATAGATTATTAGAGCCCTGAAATGAAACCTAAACCCAGTTGTTGCAGGAGTGTGTGCACATCTTTGGTTTCGCTAATGTATTAAACAGTCAGAGAGGACCTGTCAGGTTCTGATCAGTCTCTTCTCTTGTAATAAAATGGCGTAATTAGTTGAGCTAGATGAGATAAATGGAGAGTCGTCTTTACCACGTCCAGCCTCCCCTAACAAGATCATTGTTCCTTCCCATGGCTTTCACCAGGCTCCAAGATCCTCCCTTCACCATCAATACTTGCCCTTAGATCAAAACCTGGTAATACTCATTTACTGCTAAAATTCATGCTGTGATCTTTCTTTTAAACTTAACTGTAGTTTTATATTTTTGTAATTGGCTTAGTTATTAAAATCATCCAAATCATTTTCAGATTTATGATTGGTAGTTTCAGAAGTCGGACTTGGATAGCAAATTCATCTAAAGTGAGAATAGAACTTATGGTATTTTCCGAAGGTATCTGCATTTTAATCTTTATCCATCTCTCTGTAATTCAAAAAATGAAAGACCTAGTCCTAGTTATGTGCATCTAAAAATCAGAAGCAGGTGGTAGAAGTCTATTTTAAATACAATCCTTTCTAAGTCTTATGAACTCATGTCATATGTGCAGGCACTTTCTCCTACAGGGACTTTGGCTGTGAGAGAGATGACTAGGGGGCCAGAAGAAGTCAGGCTGCTCATCTGTGGAAAGCTTCAGAGCAGAACAAAAACAGGCAGAGGACGGAAAAAGACTTTGAGTGTCCCATGCAATGTGACTCCCAAGGGACCAGAACAGGCCATGGCCAGGATACAGCAGCTCAGTTTGGGGGATTTAAATAGAGCCTGAATGTAGAAGGGCAAATCGTAATCACCAGGCCCTTGAACTTGATTACAGTCCCAAGTCTAGGTCGGCTTTCACACGTGACTTTTAACTAGGCGGCATCATCTTTTTGTCTGTGTAGGTGAATACAACAATAGTCATTGATCTCTGAAAGTCCAAAGTATTGTAAATATGTGGCTACCCACACAGTTTAATATGTTTGTTAGACAGCAACCATACGGTCCCAGATTTTGTACTCTCTGGACATTTCTGGTAAGGTAGACGCAACCTGCTGGTTTTGGTGGTTCCCTTCTTTGTTCATTTTTCTTTATTAAAGGCACAGTTTTCAAGCATGGGATTAATCTGGAGCCTGGGAAGAATACATCAGTGGCTGGGAACTAAAACAATGGGCCAGGTCATGGGCAATGGATGGAGGAAATTCTGAAAGAGAAGACAGGACAGAAGTTAATTTGGGCTAGAGTAGGTGTAGGTTGTGTTTTCTCCTACCAACGATGGTGAAGAGGAGCTCCCCTCACTTTATGGAGACCTTACTGGTTTGGAAAGTTCATTGTTCGACACCATGGATCTCCAGGTGGGTCACGTTTAGAGATACACCAACCTGGAGGACTCCATGCTGTTGAGCTGTTCACAAGCAGCGGACACTTCTAAGCTCATCTTCCCGGGAATTAAATTCATGTCTTTCATAAGTATCTATGTACATCCTTTTTTAAAGGAAATGCTAGTCGTCCTTCATTTAACGATGGGGACAAACATCCAATGTATATATAAAACTATATGCTATTTCTGTGGATAATATCAAAGCTATTGTCACAATGTGCTCTATTCGGACGAAAATAATTACAAAAATTATCTTTAAAAAAGCTAATTAGAAATGACAGAGATATTAGTAAAATACCTATTTTTGTGAATTTTAATTGTGTATAGATATGGTTGGTAATAGGTGAATTTAGCGTATAAAAACAGAATTCATCTTTTAATTTGAATTTATTTCTAAAAAGATATGTAATTATGTTATTCAAAAATAATGCAAACATGTCCCTTGATTAGCAATATATGTTTTTCTTATTTTCATTTAACATCTTTTTGAATTGGCTAGATGTTTTATATCAATGTTAAGTATGAATGTTGAAACAGATTTTGTTATGTTTTGATAAGAATTCAACTGGTCTTTCACCATTAATTTGATTTTGATGTTTGGTTTAAAGTAGGTATTCTCTGTAATGTTAAGGAGTTGAATTTTATCAAATGCTTTATTTTTAATGTATTTCAATTATATTTTTTTCTTTGAGGACTGTTATATGATGTATCATATTATTTAACTAATATTAAAGTATTTCTAAATTCATGTGCTTTAATTTTCATGTTATATTCTCTTTAAATGCACTGCTGAATTCCACTTGCTACCATTTTATAAAATATGCATAAGCATCTATAGTCACAACTGAGATTGACTTCAAGTTGTTTTAAAACTTTTGTTTCATGTAGCACATATTTATTTCAGAGTCACTCTGACTATATAAAATTAATTTCATGGCTTCCATTTTTTCCTTATTATGTTGAAGAGTTTATGTAGTATGAAGATGATCAATTCTTCAAATTTTTGAAAGTCTCCATTGGTAAAATGTTAAAATCTTTATTTTTTTAAAAATATTAAAATTGATTATCATTTATTTCAGATATTTGCTTCTTCATATGTTCAATTTCTTCATTAGTTGACTTTGATAAATTTTGCCTCTTTACCAATTTTTTTTTATAAACTACTTAAAAATGTTAGCAAATAACTTTGTATATGATTTTGTTAAGCTCAATTATACTACACATCTATTATTATCTTTAATTTCTTCCTTGGGGATTTTTGTTTCCCTTCTTTTTATAACTGCTTGAGTTGAATGCTAAATTTCTTTATTTTTTATCCTTCTTGTTTAATAATGAGAACATTTGCAACTATGAATTTGTCTCTGATATCTTCTTTGGTTTCATCTCACAATTTTACAATATAGTCTGGTTAATAAGAACATTTGCTTGGAATGAGGCAGACTTATGTTTAAATTCTGGCTAAGGAACACATAATGTGCAAGGGACCCAAACTCCATCAGCCTCAGTTTCCTTATTTGTAATTTAGAGTAACAGAACTTACCACATAGTGCTCTGTGATGCTCAGAGATGAGAGAGTATATTTCTGAGGGCTTTGTACAATGATAGCAAAATCAAATGTTGAATGCAAGCAGTAATGCATGTTGAACATTGTAGTTTGACTTTTTAAACTGAATATTAAATATTAATTATAACTAACTTTTTTCACTGAATAATCTAAAGTGTTATTTTTGTTCTAGTTTGACATTTTCTTACACATTTCCATTTCATTGCATTTTGGCCAGAGATTGTGGCTTTTTTAAAAAAATTTTCTGACTCTTTCATTATTTTTGTTGCTTGTTCACTTGAGAAGAATATTGTCTTTTTTATTGAATAATGCCAAGTTACACACACACACATTTTATTTATAATGAAATCTTATATTCATTACATTAGTTATTTCCTTTTCTCCCCCAATTTTTTTTCACTTTCTTTTTTCTTTTGCATGGGCAGGCACTGGTAATCGAACCCAGGTGTCGGGCATGGCAGGAGAGAACTCTACCTGCTGAGCCACCCTGGCCCACCCCAATTTTTTTAATTCTAATTGATTTGAAGCTGTATTTGCATTTGTTAAAGCTTTACATTTTAATCAATTTCTCATATTTCTAGGACTTTTTCCTTTAAGAGCTTTGTTTTTTTGTGCATAATTATTATTTTTCTCTGTTCTGCTTAATACACTTTGTAATTTTAACTTCCTGAATCTCATATTGCATCCTTCTATATCTTCTCTTTTATTTTGACTGATAAATATTTACCATTCTTTTATTTTTATATTCTCTGTGCCATTTTATTCAAGGTTAGTCTCTTTTAAGTAATATATAATTGGATTTCATTTCTTTAATTTTTTGATCCTGCAGTCTTTGCTTTTAAATCAACTGTTTAATCCTTTCATTTTTTCTCTTCTCCCATTGTTTATGTTTCCTTCATGCATCATATCTTCTCCATGTTTTGTTTTATGAACGTTCACTTTCTCTGTAAAAATAGTGATTTGGAGAGATATGTCATTTTAAAAATTTAGTTGGTTCGTAGTTTTCCTTTGAAAAAGACATGTTTATCATCATTTTTTTCTAGCAATTATGAAAGTCAAAAATAAAATATTATTTTTTGAATTAGAATTTATTCATTTCACTCTAGAGTCAAATATTAAATTAAAAATCTGTAATTATATTATTTTGTATATTAACCTAGATAAGCTTTCGTTTAATCTAGTCATTTCAATCAAATTGTACTTTACAATCATTACTTTAACTACCTGTCTTAGGTGGCTTTCTATGATTACAATTGTAGAGTTCTCTATTTTCAACATTTGTTTTGACTCAATCTCTTAGACAATTGTTTTAAATACTATTGTTCTAAAGAAATTAATATTTCTTGAACTAGTTCATATCTGTGCGTATCTTTCTATTGCCTTCAAATATGAATGTTATCTTAGGTGACTATAAGCATCTCAAATCCAAAACTTTCCATCTCTCAAGATTGTAAGTATTTCTTAACCAATTCATATGTGTGGAGTCAGGAATAATAATCACTTTGTCTTCTCTGGCCAAGAAATGTACTATATTCCTGGTGGCTCAGTGCATGTAGTTGGATCTCCTTTGTTTTATTTTCCTTTGTGTTGCTTAAGTCAGTTTTATCGGTCCTGCCATTTTTGAAGTTTCCTCCCAAATTCCTCCCAGAGTGATAGCTTATGTATGTGCATGCATGCATTTTATTAGTGAGAAGTAAGAGCACAGTGCTGTTTACTCACTTACTGTTGTGGGTACAGCATTTTAAATCCCAGAGTATAATTTATTTAAAGAGCAGAATGGCAATGGTTTCGGGAATGTTATCACATGGATTTGTTACAGGAACTAAAATTATTCATCCTAGGAAGAAAAAAAAAAAGAAAGAGACAAAAGAATCTGTCAAAGCTCTGCTACAAATGAGGAAGGCCCACTAGTCAAATGGTTTCTTTGTTCAGACTGAAAGTATGACCAATAAAGAGAAATTTCAATTAGGCCTATTTTAGTTCGATTATAAAAAAAGGCTTTCCATCAAATACATTTTCCAAACTAGAGTGGATGATTTGACAGAACCTGAGGACCCACCACTTTATTGAATGGACATTTTTGTGATATATTCTATTTTGCCTGACAGATTATCAAGTAACCTCAAACCAGGAGTTCTCTAGTACTATAAAAGTAATATTTTTATTCCTGGTCTCCACTCTGAATCCCTAATTTTTCATTAGGGATATTATTCAGGGAGAATAATAGTACACTTTAAAAATGACATTCCAGGTGTCCTTTGGTGACTTGAACCTAGAGCCGGTCTGCTTATCATGCTTGTGTTTTCACATTCTGCTCCAGTCAAAGGTGCCTAAAAACCAAATACTACCCAGGACAAAGAATAAAAGAGAAATGGGGAAGATCCAAAAGTTATAACAAAATACCTCAGTCTTACATTTCCTCAAATTTTGCAAACCCTTAATTTTAAATTTGCCATCCCATAAATTCCTTCTCCCCAGATTGTGAAGTTGACATAGGGGAGTCATAAAAAGGGCAAAGCCCACCCTACTCTAACATGAAATGAGTATATTTGATTTCTTATTTAGTTTTTCTTTTTCCTGTTACCATTGCTCTTCTCCCTTTCTGTGGTTATGCTTCCCCATTTCTCCCTAAAGAATATCTTTCTGAATTCCTTGAAAACCTTATGAAGGATATACAAGGGAATCGCTTGAGTTAACACTCGAAGTAGAAATATAGGTTTCTGTTCCAGCTTACTAGTTGTCAGAATGCAATATACCAGAAAAGGAATGGTTTTTGAAAGGGGAATTTAATAAGTTGCTAGTTTACAGTTCTAAGGCTGAGAAAATGTCTCAATTAAACAAGTCTATAGAAATGTCCAATCACAGGCATCCAGGGAAAGATATCTTGGTTCAAGAAAGCCGATGAAGTTCAGGGTTTCTCTCTCAAGCGAGAAGGCACATGGTGAACAAAGTCAGGGCTTCTCTCTTGGCTGGAAGGGCACATGGTGAACATGGCGTCATCTGCTAGCTTTCTCTTCTGGCTTCCAGTTTCATGAAGCTCCCCGGGAGGCGTTTTCCTTCTTCATCTCCAAAGGTCACTGGCTGGTGGACTCTCTACTTCGTGGTGCAGCAGCATTCTCTGCTCTCTCCGAATCTCTTATTCTCCAAAATGTTTCCTCTTTTGTAGAACTCCAGAAACTTATCAAGACCTACCCACATGGGTGGAGACATGTCCTCACCTAATCCAGTTAAACAACCACTCATTGAGTTACATCTCCAGGGAGATGATCTAATTACATATTCAAACATACAGTACTGAATAGGGATTATTCTGCCTTTACAAAATGGGATTTATATTAAAACATGGCTTTTCTAGGGGACACACATCCTTTCAAACCAGCACAGTTTCCTAGCTGGACTTTGGAAAAGAGCATTCCAGGTATGGAAAATAATAAAGACAATAGCAATTAAATGTTTGAGAACTCAACATATGCTTAGAACTCTAAGCCCTTTATTTTCATCATCTTGCTTAATTCTCAAAACAACTGTCTGAGATTAAAGTTCCATCATCCCAATTAATGGGTCAAGACAGTTGAACCTTGAGTAATTCTTCTGAAGATTGGGCATTTAGGAAATGAAAAGGTAGAATTACAAGATGCTTATTCTTAAGTACCATCAAATACTGCCTCAATACTTTAGTATTTTTTAACTAAGACAGGACAGGGTAAGAGACGGCATGAATAGCTGTGTTTATTAAAAATTAAACTTATATTTATTTATTATATAAATATTAATATAATATCAAACATGATTAGGATTGTCTTTCTGATACAGACTATAGTGAAGATTTTATAACCCTATAAATTAGAAAACTGAAACATTTTGGTGGCAGAAGTTATTTACTCTGATACATTAGGTAAGAAACAAGTATTCTGAGAATTAGGAATTATTGAATAGTTTTAATTTTTTCTCTTTGACCATGATAGTATGCTTATGTGTAGAGACTAAGTTTTGAATAATCAGGTTCACAATAAACAAGTTCATCCTGTTTTAAAGGAACATTTTTGAAAGAATCAATTCTCAGAATCAATCAGAGAATCAAAGTTATTATTGAATGTCCTGTGAAAACATTAGCAAAAAATTTTTTTCAGTGCCTATAAATCTCTGTGTTAGTGAAAGGAAGTAAAGGAGAGAAGTGAAATGCATATGAGAGAGTAAACTTGGAGGACCAAAGATAAATCTGCTCTCTAAAATATCTGTAAGACTGCTTTAATGCAGAATTTGAAAGGCATGATAGACACATACACCAGCATTGAACAACAGGGAAAATTGAAAATTATTTTAAATTATGCCCTTTGGAGATTTATTTCCTAAGTATTTGAAAAATATTTGCTTTTATTTGCCACTTAATTTTGTAATTGTGTGCTAACCTGCTGATCAGCCAGGCATACACATGCTTCCCACTGGAATTTCATCTCATTGACTCGGGGATTATTCTGAGCTCAATGATTGCTTCTTACCATTACCTTATTCTCATGATGGAGAAGACATCAACATTTATGGGAGGATAAAATGAGAAGATAATTCATACACCCAAGGTATAGAAAGTCTTGTTCTCTGGCACATACATGGCCTGTACAGTTATATTTATCATATCATGTAGCCTTTTATTTGGGAGATAATATAAAATTATACTTATTACTCTGTACCATGTCTAAGCATTTTAATCTTTATTAAAATTCTGCAAAGCATTTTTATACCCACTGTTTTAGTTTGCTAAAGCTGCCAGAATACCATATACCAGAAATGGGTTGGCTTTTATAAAGGGGATTTATTAAGTTACAAGTTTATAGTTCTAAGACCAATAAAATGTCCAAAATAAGGCAGCCAGAGAAAGGTAGATATCTATCACATGGGAAGGCATATGGCTGGCACTGCTGATTCTTGTTCCCAGTTTCATTGTTTCCAGTTTCTGATTATAGTGGCTTCCCCTCTCCTTCAGTTAGCTTCTCCTGGGCAAAACTCTGGGTTCTGCCTTGCTTAGCATCTCACAAGAAAGCACATAGTAAGATCTGTTGGGCTCTGCATCTCCAAACATCAGGTCCAAGCATCTGCCCTCTCTGGCAGCAAACTAAGCATCTCTAGCTGTCTGCGGCTGCGTCAGCCCTGAGCTTTCCCCTAAATGTTTCCCCCTTTAAAGGACTCCAGTAAACAAATAGAGGCGTACCTTAAATGGGCAGAGTCAAATCTCTATCTAATCAAAAGGTGACACCCACAAATATGTGTGTCACATCTCATAGAGACAACCTAATCAAGAGTCTCCAACCTACAATACTGAATCAGGATTAAAGGACATGGCTTTTCTGGGGTACACAACAATTTCAATTCAACACGCTCACCATAGATGAGGAAACAGGCAGAAAGTCAAAATAACTTGGCCATGATCACACAGCTTACAAGTGGTTGTCCTGGTATTTGCATGAAGAAAATTCATCTGCAAAGTAAGGGTCCATAATTATGCTAAACTGTACCCCAAGGAGATACATTATATGTATATTTACACATCCACGTATACATACATACACAAGCTAAATAAACACATTCATGAAGTTCTTATTTAACAATTCCATTACATCTATGGAAAGGCTCATACGCAAATCTACCCATGTGCTCCTTCAATGTCTTTCCTTTTTCTCTTTATACAGACATAAATTTATACTGTATCTCACATCACTTATATGGATATACATAAATATGCATGGATAACATTTGTAGCACATCATTTTTTTTTTTTTTGCCAGAGGGGGTAGATTTTAAGGCACTAAAATGATCTTGCACTAGGTCATTTGCAGAGAATAATCAATGAGTGGTGAAAGTAATTTTGTTGTTATTGGGTGGGTAATGGGAAATGTGGTGTTTAAGTTGAGGGGTTGGATTGGGGTAGGGGTTGAGATAACAGACAAGAAAGAGAATAATGATAACATAAATGATAGTGAAAATATATACATTGATCCCTTTAATAATATTCTATGTTTACATGACCCCAATGCCTCCTCTTTTGTATTGGAACCTAGAAATTATTGTTGCAATAAGACAGATTTTATGACAAGATTTTGAATCAAATCATCTCTTAGAACTTTAAGATCCTACTATGGAAGCACCAAATGATCGCTATCGACCCAACTACTACACCTGCCACCTTTGTAAGATGTGAAGTCTGTGGATCTCTTTTCATAAGGCTGTGGATCTCTTTTCCTGGCTGTGATTCCCAGAATAAAATCTTTCATATTTTCTGAAGTAGAACATAAAAAGGATCATGAGTGGAGGTGGGCAGATATTTATGCACCGCTAAGCACACTTTCAACTTCTCTCTTATATTTCAACAGCATGTTGCCATCTTTTAAAACTGGAACCTGGCTTTTTTTTGTCACTGTGTTACTGTGTTACTCATGTTTTATTAGTGATGAATAGTTTATAATTCATGATTGAATCACCCTAAGGTTTTGGTGTGGTCAATTAAAAATTAAGTGGTGTATGTGTGTGTTTGAGAGAGAGAGAGAGATTTCATGCCAATTAAACCATTCAAATCACAGTAACTCAGTTGCTATTTCAAGTGGCATGTTTTTAAATTTCTCACTGCTTAATGATTTAGTTATTCCAATATACCATTTCTGTTCCTGACAACTTACTGAGAAGTGGAATTGGTGTTTCATAGTTTCCGTCATCTCTAGAGACTGCTTTAGCTAATTCTGATAAATCCCATCCAAATAGCCTTGATTTAAGAATAAGGGACAGGAATAACACCCTTACTATATTTTGATCCTAAGTTATTTGGGAATAAATTTGTTTTTATTCAGGAAATTAATAATGACATGGATTAAAAATTTAATGTTTTGTCACTTTATATAACTAACGCCATAATGGAACATATGGCATATGATAGAATAACTATTATCCAATAATATCCCTTCAGTTCCTAAACATATTAACACCAAAAAAAAGGAAAGCCAAACTTGGTTTTGTGCTTGGTGTACATTTGGTATTTGGCTAAGTACCAAATAAATTAGATGCCATTTTTTTTTCCCAATTTAATTTGAGGAAACTAAGGATCAGAATACTTCCTGAGTAACTTGGTCAAGGTCATACAACTAGTTTCTGACAGACTTGAGACTCAAAGTCATCCTCCCTACACCACAGTAAGCTGACTCCAATTTACTTTGTTCCTCAGCTATATCTTCACCATCACCTCCATACTGGTTTGGAGGAAGGAAGCAGAAAGTGAAATGTTTGTACTTGGTTAAAAAAAAAAAAACACCTGGTTCCTAGTTAAAACTTAGCTGTAAAATGCAAATTCAATTTATTTTCTTCAAACCAGTTTGTGTATTGAGCTATTTTGTCCTTTTTTAATGTCGTGCTTATGATTTAGGTGACTCTGGATTTTTTTTCTTTTCTCCTCTGTACAGATTATCATATTAGTATCAATGTGGATTAGGACAAGTGTTAAGGCAGCTTGATAGATACAATGGGGATAAAAGATTCTGCTTTTTCAAGAGTTCACTCAATTTTCAGTTAGTTTGCTATAAAATTCTTCTATTTCTTTCACTTATTGCAACTATATTAAAATATCTATCACTGTGGACAATGGTTTCAAAAAGTAAATAAGACTATAGGCTTGTGGTGATTTTTTGTTTTGTTTTTTCCCTTTGTGTGCTATAAGGCATGGTGGGGTTCACATTTCATTCTTTTTCCATGTGGTTATTCCCTTATTGCAGCACCATTTGTTGAAATTTTTTGTTTGTTTGTTTGCTTGTTTATTTGTTTGGGAAGTACATGGGCTGGGAATCGAACCTGCATGGCAGGCCAGAATTCTACCACCGCACAACCCTCGCACCCCCCCTTATTTTGTTTTTAATAACATCTTTGATTGCTGTCATAACTTCATGTTTGCAATAAAAATGTTTGCACTAAAACACAGATCTTAATGTTTATACCATCCTATAGGAGTCACTTTATATGTAAAGGAAATTTTTAAGATCATAAAAAAGTAATTAACAGTTTCTGACCCCTCTTCCCCAATACCTTTATAGTTATCTTTAAGTAAGGTATGCTTACATATTTGCTTCTCTGATATTGGAAGCTGTCAAGGAATAAAACAATGATTTTTTTGCTTCTTTCCATTCTTTCAAATACATTCAATTAGGCAAATGTTTATTGAGTACATTCTAAATGTTATCTTAGATTCCCTCTTGTGGTTCCATCAGTTTTGACATGTTTCACAAGTAATTTATTGACAATAATATTTGAAGGACAAATACCAGTGAATGGTATCTTTTCTTAATAAGATAGAGAGGATCTATTTTAACATTTGTCACTTAGGATTTTGTTTACTTACTTGAGTGGGAGAAGAAGCAGAATTATATTTATTACTCTGTTAATTTCCAGGTATGTTCATGGGAGTGCCTCTTCACTGACCCATGCTTATCATGGCAGGAAAAAATACTGTTCTGAGACCTACATAGGTAATAAGTCCTGCTCCCTTTTGTGAGGGAGCTCAGACCCTGTGCTCACTGCCCTTCCTTCCACTGCAATGCTGTCACCATGCTTAACAGTACTTTTACTCTACGCTGGTAAGAACAAATCTTGAGTATATTAAAAAGTCCTTGTTCTAGTCTGCCAAAGCTGCCAGGATGCAACACACCAGAGATGGATTGGCTTTTAATAAAAGGGGATTTATTTCGTTAAAACTGTATAGTTCTTCAGAGGAAAGGCAGCTAACTTTCATCTGAGATTCTCTATTGCACGGGAAGGCGCAGGGTGATCTCTGCTGGCCTTCTCTCCAGGCCTCTGGTTTCCAACAGCTTTCCCCTGGGTGATTCCTTTCTGCATCTCCAAAGGCCAAAGCTGAGCTGCGAGTGCTGAGATGAGGTATGCTGAGCTGCCTGGGCTGCACTGCACTGAGCTCTCTATTTTAAGCTTCCTATGAATTAAATTAAGCATCACTCACTGAGGAAGGCACTCCCGTTAGAGACTGCAGACATTATCAGCCATAGTTGAGTTTCACAAGCTAATGATTCAAATCCTCAGCAACAGAACTTGGCACCATCACCTGGCCAAGTTGAGACCTGAACCTAAATACCACAGTCCTTTTTCTCATCAGTGGCTTAGAAGAGCTGAGATTTGAGTTCAGAGCATCTGACTCTTAGCATAGCTTATTTGGTGGTAAAGACTTTACTATCATAATTTTTAAATGAACAATAGGACCAAAGCCTAAGAAATCCCATATTTGTTTTCCAGGATGCTATGACAAATAGCACACATTGGTCTGGCTTAAACAGCCGGGATTTATTGGCTGACAGTTTCAGAGACAAAAGGCTTTCTTCCCCCTGGAGTAGGTAATGCGCAGGCTCTGCAGCCGTCCCTGGGTGCTTTGGCATTCCTGTCACAAGGCTATGTCCTCTCTCTTCTCTATAGGGTTACATTGACATCTGGCTTCTCCTCATGGCTTTCTTTTAACTCTGGCTTCCAGTTTCTTTTTCTTTATAAGGCTTTTAGTAATCTGGATTAAGATCCAAGTTTATTCCGTTGGGCTACACCTTAATTAACAATCTTCAAGAGCTCCTATTAGAGATAGGTCCACAGTCAGAGGAATGTAGATTAAAATTAAGAACACGTTTAAATTGGGGAACATAATTCAATCTACCACATTAATTATACAGGATAATTAAAACAGACACATTGCTAATTGCTACTACAAAGCAGTTTCAGTTGATTACTCATAAATTGAATGCCAGTATACGTAGAATAAATTTATTTAAGCCTCTAAGTTTTAGTTTCATTTTCTGAGAAAAGGGGTAATAATGGGAACTATCTCATAGGCTCATTGAGTGGGGCAGATAAAATAATCCAATAAAAAGCTTACGCTAATGTTTGGCACATGATACACTTCAATAAGTGATATTATGTGACTACTATTATTGTATTGTTAACATGTTATTATTATGTAAAAAAGAAGAGAAATACTTAGAATGCAAATGGAGAACTGTTTTTATTTCTCACTTTATAATGAATAAAGTTGTAATTGATACATTTATAATACATTAAGTTCGAGACAAAGTGTCTTAATGAGTTTTCAGCATCTATCCAAATTCTTTTCTAATGTAAGACAGACTATTATATTAACTTATATGATAACTGTTTTTGAGCACCTATAAAAATAAAATAAAATAAATAATAGATTAGTCTACTGATTATTCTAGGTGGCAGAAAGCCAAATTTCCATTTCTGCAAGTTAAGAGTTGTAAAAAGAATTCTTTTCAGAAACAAAAATTCCTTGGAGATCTTGCTGAGGGACCCTTTTAGAGGATGTCTCCATAACACACATTTCTCAATTTTGAGGACATACTCCTTCCAAGTTTATCCCCACAAATATAGTTGAACTGTCTCAGTCCTACGAGACTAGACACCTGTTCTAATGTAACTTTGCTGAAGATCTGCTCATCAACTACCATTTATAAGTACATACTAAGTGATCATCATTTTAGGAACCTTTAATTTTCAAAATAATACTACAAAGTGGATATTATTTTTGAAAGATGATGAAGTCCAGAGGAGTGACAAAATGTGTAGATAGCAGATGTGGGATTCTGACTTTAAAAATTCCTTATTTTTCCATTACACTTTACTACCCCACTTTAGGCTATTTCCCCAAACTTATTTCTGAATGCAGGAACTGTATGTATTGGGATTACATTGTGCCAAGAACAGTGCCATGCATTTTCTGGTCACTTATTAGATGTCATTTAGTACACTGATGTTATTTTAAAAGACCATGAACCCGACTTTGCCTCCTTTTCTTTCACACCTAATTCACTCTCCTATTTTTGCATCAGGATTCCAGAAATACAGAAGCAATTGCTTATCTCTGTTTCCTTTTATTTCATTTCATTATCGTTCCACTTGTTACTCTTGTTTCCTGGTTCCTGCAATTGTTCTCAATTGATTACGCAATCACTGAAGTAGCAATCTCAAACTCACCTACTCTCCAGCTGAATGCAAGGATTCATAAAACCACATCAAAGGAAAGGTTATATTTGGAAGAAAAACAATTACGGTTTTCATTCCTTGTTGCATATTATAGTGGTTAGTAAAAGAACAGTGTCAACTTGATTATTTCGGAAAAGCCGTGCACAGTTCTGAGAGGGTGCTTCAGGACATCCAAGCTGAGTTCCTGCCTAGGTAGGATTTCACTTCTTTCACTCCTGGAGATAAATAATATATGCGCATCATGAGCCTTTACCTGGCGTGGCACATGAATTGAATCAGAATAACCCCTTTAAGATGGATAAAGAAACAAGGCAGCATTATATAAGAGAAGGAACATGGTCTTCAAGTGCTACTGGAGGATAGATTTTTGCAACCTTTGATAAGCAAAGGAATTTTTGAGCCTCAGTTTCCTCATTTGTAAAACAGAGATATTAATCAAAACCATTTTTCTCCCATACAGCTCTATTTTGGGGGAACAAATGAGATAATGCTAATAACAGGTTTTGGCAAATTGTAAGTTACATACTCATGTTTGTTTTTATAATGAAGTAGACTCTGCTGAGTAAATGGCAGATTAAGTTGTTGGGTATTTTTAGCTCTTTGTGGAGGCAGTAATTCTTTCAAATAATTGCTGACTTATTTTGGGAACAGAAAGCATTGAAATCCTATGTAATACCCTAGTAAGACTAGAGGGAAGGGTTTAAGGCACCCACCAGTGCATCTATACCCAATAAATGACTAACTGACTTTTAAGGAGTTAGCATCATTAATGAATTTATAGATTTCTGCTCCAATGCTTCCATCATTCTTATAAGAAATGTACTTAGAGATAAAAGAGATATATTTCCAAAGAGAGATGTATGGATATTACAAGGCTCATTTTAATAGATTAGAGAAAGCAAAAAGCAAGGAGAGATGCCTTAGTATGACATATTACTTGCTTAAAGTCACAAAGTACAGTCATGTATTATCCATCTCAAATTCAAAGGGGTTGATTAATTAAGGCTGCGAATGTTCACCATCAGATTAATTTACTAAATAATTCACTGAGAAAAGTCTGTTCAATTTTCAATTTCTGAGACTATAATGAATCATTGATGTGACTAGTTTCAAATTCCCTGAATTGATTGATAGGTTTTAAATTGAAATGATCAGTAGTTTGGGCATATTGATCCCATTTCATATCATGTATATTATTAAGAAATCCCTAGACTTTTGATGGACTGGAACATGTTTTTCTTCTTATTAGGGAAGTTGCAGAATCTCATAAATTCTCAATTAGAATTTCCTCTCTAGACCCACATATGTCAACTTCTACTTCGAATTCCTGGTCACTGTTGCTAAATTGAGAGAGAAGATTAGGTTGGTGGTAGTATGGAACATTTTTAGGAACTCTGGGAGGAAGACAACAGAGAAAAGCCTATTGTTATTTTTTGTGACAGAACTCCCATCTACGTTGCCAAAGTGCGAGTTCCAATGAATTCCACACAGCTTGACATCAAACAGTAGAAAATGTGGCAAGTACAAATTAAGTTTTCCAAATTAGGAGACATATTGAAGAGAAGATGCTCATTTATTCTGGTTATGTGAAATAGTCTAAAATATATATTGGAGGTTCGAATTTATTTTACCAGAAACAGAAGTCAGGGAGGAATTCTCTATAACTTAAGGACTACATCATATTCATATTTGTAGATGTATGTCCCTTTGTAGTTGATTAAGTGGAGTTATGGATGAACTAAGCCAGTGGTGGGGTTCTAACCACAGGTCAGACTACTGTATTATTCCCAACATTTCAGCTGAAGTCGGTACCTCTTGTCAGGTAGAATGCTGTTCTAACTTTCCTCTTACACCATCACTAAAGTTGCGTTCTTAATTTTTATATCAGAACCATTATTAGTGGGAGCAGTATAAGCATATAAATGAAATCTGGTCTACCTCTATTTAGTATGTCAATCTGGGAAACAGGTGCATAACTTTCAAGTCAGATTTGATCTTAGAAATAAGAATAAATAAGGATTAGAATGAACACGTTTTACTAGACTTTAGCTAGGGTTTCTTCATCTGTTTTCTAATACTCATTTTAGAGACTACATTATTCTTTACAGAGAAGAAATCATTCTATATTAAATACGTTGGAATTCATTGAAGAGATATTTTTAAGTATTTAAAAAATTTCATCTTATCTATAAGCTGAATTCATGGTATGGATTGTGGGAACCACATTTTTAATTTAAAGATTTATTTAATATCTAATTTCTTTCTGTTCTTTTCTCTACATGGGTATTACTACAGTGAGCATTCTCACTAGAGTATCTACCATATTCTTCTGGGTTTTTTTATTCTTCTTTATTCCCATTCCATTTTGAAGTTTTATTTTTTCCTCCCAGTTTTCCTTTCGTTTATTGTGATGGTTCAGTTCATATGTCATGTTGGCTAGGTGATGGTGTACAGTTTTATGGCTGAGCAAGTTTTGGCTTGATGATATTTCATGGATTTAAATGATTAGTCAGTTGATTGCATCTATGGCAGATTATGTCTATAGTCAACAAATGAGATTGTCTTCAGAAATGAGGGCAGTCTCATCCAATCAGTGGAAGGCCTTAAAAGAAGTGATGATTTAAGCAGAAAGAAATAATTTCTATCTACTTTAGTTAGCCAGCTTCTCCTGGAGGAGTCATCAAGTTCACAACTTGTGGTCTGCCCTAAGGAATTCAGACTTGCCAACCCCCGTGGTTCTGTGAGCCAATTCATATATATATATGTATATATATCCTGTCTGTCTTGTTTCTCTAGAGAACCCTGACTAATACAGATTTTGGCACTAGAAATAGGGTAACCACTGGGGATTGAATCATGCCCCCCAGAAAAGGCATGTTAAGGTCATAAACGCTGATCCTGTGGGCGTGAACCCACTTGTACATATAATCTTTAAAGTTGTTATTTGTAGAGGTGTGCCCAACCTGAATGAGGGTGAGCTTGAATCCAATAAGGCTTAAGTCCTAATCAGCAAATGAAATTGGACACAAAGAAGAAGCCACAGAGAGAGAGCCAGCAGCTGGGAGTCCATGGAACCTGGAAGCAAAAGGACAAGATGCCTAGGTATACATTGTCTTATGACAGAAAAGCGAAGCACCGAGCAGCTAGCACCAAAATGCCATGGTCTTCATGAAGGAAGGCATGGCCTTGCTGCTGACTCAAATTAGACTTTGATTAGCCTCAGAACCATGAGTCAATAAATGAATATTGTTTAAGCCAACTCATGTATGGTATTTGTTTTAGCTGCTGGAAAACTAAAACATTTATTAATCCCCCCTTTCCTTTGTTCATTTTTAAAGTTTTCATGATTCCTAGTACTACATCATATAATGTTCCTGGTGTTTTTGTAAGCAACCATTGAAAATATTGCAAACCATGTTATACGAGGTTCTTCATATAAGGGTATACATGAGCAAAATTCCTATGATAAGTCAAGACTAGGGAAATTGGCAGCTTATTGCATCCATCTTTGTTAGTGGGAGAGTGGGTATATGTATGTGTGTTTGGGTGTGATTTCTTTAACTGTCTTGAAGCTCAAGCTTAGAGCCAAGGTTTTATTTCAGTTTTGGAAATTTTCCTTTGTCTACACTTTTTAAAAACTGTATCAGTCTTCATTGTTTATGACTGCTGTTTCCTTGACACTTGTTTTAGTGTTCCTAGTATATGCTTTTAATTTATTATAAAACCTCAACTCCTTTATAGAAACAGGTATGTTATTTAATTTGAAAATGGGATAACATCTACATTCACTATTTTTAATTTTCATTATTTTTGTTTTGTTTTTCTTGAATTGTGGATTCACCCACATTTTATCTCTTGTTTAACTTTTTCTTTCTATCCTGTTTTTCCTCTCTTCCTTCCCTAGATGTTCAGATGTCATTTCTGTTCATCATTAGTCCTGTCTGCTTCCATGATTTGAGGTGGGGAAACTTTACACACTTGTCTCCTATTGGCTTAAGAATAATGTGGTAACATATTATGCTTCATTTATTGAAAAGAGGTTAGTTGCTGGCTTCCCGGAGTCTCAGCATCATAAAGGAGTCCTGAGAATTGGTTGCATCCCATACAGTTCCATTCTGTCATACTAAACCCATAAAGGTATTTTGCACACATTGACTACTTATCACAAAGAGAAAATGAGGTACTAAAGCATGGGTGGTGGCTGGCTGCCAGCATTCACCAGAGTTAACACGCCATTTTAGACAGCAGCCCCAACACTAAATCATTGTCACCAACTTCCTAAAAGATATAGGACCAATCTAGGAAAAAAATAAAAGGCTTTTTATCTTAATTTCCAACCTGTCCTCTCATTTAGAATCTTTCTTCCTTCATAACTAAGCAGTTAGCCTAGAATAATAACCCTAGAATAATCAGAGCAGGGTTATTAGAGAGAGAGAATGCGTAGGACCCAGCCTAGAAAAAGCAAGTGGAATCAGATAGGACATGGATTTGGCTAAAGAAAGCCAGCGAGGAGAGGCACATGCCAGGCTGGATTAAGAGTATTAAAGTCATTAGCAGTAAAAAATAATGGTGCTTTCCCTCATCACACAGTAGTTATGAAAGCCAAAACAAATTAGTGAAGTAGAGCTTATATAGAGAGAAGGAAATGCCATCAAAATTATTTTCGTGGTATCTTCCTTAATACATCTTTGTGGGGGATCAAAGTATTTTCTTCCTTTCACATGTGCGCGCGCGTGTGTGTGTGGTGTGTATGTGACAGGGAAAGAGAGGAAAAGAGAGAGAGTGTGAGAGAGAGAAAGAGAGAGAGAGCCAGAGAAACAGACACAGAGAGAGATTTTGCTTTGTTTTCCTGGAATCTTAAACACATGCATAATCTACCTAATGGGTAATCCATCACAAAGTAGAAGTGGTAAACTTGAAAATTCTTTACAGGTAGACATATAACATATTAAAACCTTTGTTTTAGTACTTATATGTGGTTTCTGCTGATAAAGAAGAAGGGAAAAACTTTAAGATACAGGGGGAATAAATGGAGGAAATAGGAAAGAGCATGTGTGTACTGGGTTGAAAAGATGCTCCTCAAATTCATTTCCACCCTGAACCTCTGAATCAGACCTTATTAGGAAATAGGGTCTTGGCAGATGTAATTAGTTAAAATAAGGTGTACTGACATATTCAGGGATTGTAACTGTTATTTCTAAATTCTGAGATACAGAGCTGTTTGTATAAAACCTATTTGTTCCCAGAAACTTTGGGTATTTATAGGACACCTGAGACACAGAGTTAGAGCTCTGAAGCTATGGAAGTTGGCAGTACCCAATACAGGAGTTGTTTAAAAAGCTGAAAAAGTGATTAAACTTCAACTAGATGCATGAATAACACTAATCTGAATAGGAATAAGGTAAATCTGAATATGGGGTAAAGGATGATATGGTCTATATTTTAAAGCTTCAACTTCTGTGTGAGGCTAAAGGAAGAGATGTTTATTTGGTGCAAAATTTTATATTTTGGGTAATGCATTACCTAATTTAACTTGTATGGTTAGTTTAATTGAACACCATAATACATGGAATCTTGAATAGGGTGTGAGATCTTGTTGGTTTGTACAGGTTAGTGTGATGTCCTGATATAACCCAGAGTAATTTGGGCAGTGAATAAAATCCCCTTGGTGGACTGGGTAGAAAGGAGGAAATATTCAACTTCCCCATTTGGAGAATTGCTAATATTCTCACAAGCAGAGGTGACAGCCAAATCAACAGGTTGAGCCCTTGATCTTGACATTTGCCCCTATGAAACTTATTCCTGCAAAGGAAAAGCAAAGCCTGTTTATAATTATACCTAAAAGTCACCCCAAGAGAACCTCTGTTATTGCTCACATATGGCCTCTCTCTCTAAGCCAGCTTGGTTGGTGAACTCACTGCCCTCCCTCCTACATGAGGCATGACTCCCAGGGGTATAAATCTACCTGGCAGTGTGGGACAGAACTCCTGGAATGAGTCAGGACCTGGCATAATGGGATTGAGGAAGCCTTCTTGACCAAAAGGGGAAAGAGAGAAATGATACAAAATAAAGTTTCAGGGGCTGAGAGATTTCAAGAGTCTAGAGGTTATCCTGGAGGTTATTCTTATGTATTATATTGATATCCCTTTTTAATTTATGGTGTATTGGAGTGGCTGGTGGGAAGCACCTGAAACCATCGAGCTGTGTTCCAGTAGCCTTGATCCTTGAAGACGATTATGCAACAATCTTCATAAAAGGCATAGCTTTTACAAAGTGACTGTGATTGTGAAAACCTATGTCTGATGCTCCTTTTATCCAGGGCATGGATAGATAAGGATAAACATAAGAATAAAAAGTAAATGAATAATATGAGGGGGATAAAGGGTAAAACATTTGGTAGGTTGAAATACTGGTGACCAATACCCAGAGAGAGGGAAACTTATGGGGTCTATAGGTTTGTTTTCTTTTCTTCTGTTTTCATTTCCTTGCTCCTTCTGAGTGATACAAATATTCTAAAAATGATCATGGTGATGAATGCACAATTATATGATGCTATTGTGAGCCATTGATTGTACACCATATATAGACTGTATGTGTGTGAAGATTTCTCAATAAAAATATTTTTTTAAAAAAAGAGGTGTACTGGATCAGGATAGTTCCTAATCTAATGAACGGTGTCTTTGTAAGAGGAGAAAACAGAGACACACTGGCCTAAGTAGAGTAGAGTACATGTGAAGGCAGAGACACAGATTTGAGTGGTGCACTACAAGTGAAGAACACCAAAGACTCCCAAAATACATGAGAAGCAAGAAGAGAGGCATGAAAAGATTCTCCCTCAGAACCTCCGGAATGAATCTGCCCTGATGGCACCTTGACTGTGGGTGCCTACCCTTCAGAACCGTGAGAGAATAAATTTTTGTTGTTTTTGTTGTTTTAAGCCAACACGTTTCTGATATTTTGTTACAGTCAGCTCTAGGAAATTAATACAATGTCCTTATGAAACTTAACGCTTTCTCTTCCCTCCCAGATTATAAACCACTTGAAGCCAGGTGCAATATATCATAAAGCTTCATGTCCTGTCAGAGCTTTGAAAGGAATAGGCACTCAAGCAGAATTTATTGGGTGAATGAATTATATAAAGATAATTATATAAGGATAATTCTGTCACTCCTAGGAGAGAAGTTCACCACTTCTGCTCATACATCATGCCCTTGTTTTTATATATGGAGATTTGATGAAAGTTTGACCTAAACATTACTAGCTACCAGCAACTAGTATTTTGCTTCATCCTTTTAGATAATAAAAAGCAGTGAAGAGTTAGGTTTTTTTGTATTTTACTTTAAGATTATACTTAAAATTCTAAGATTCATATTCTGTCTGTGAGAATTCATGCCCCTAGTTTCATCCATCTCGGTGTTGTTACACTTAAGCTTTCATACTCATAAATTGGGGTCATAACCGTTTGGGGAAAATATTCCCCTGAGATGAGAATTTTGACATCGTCAATGTTATAGAGAAATGTCCAGCACACCAATCATAGGTTATCTTTCTGTGGGAACTTCATGGGCCTGTGCTTCATAAATAATCTGTGGGAGACTAACAGCAGAAAGCAGATACCATGGAAAAGTATCCTAGGCAATACTCACAGCACACTTCATTGCTGCTTCCTATTCAATGCTAGATAAATAGTTTTCATCATTGTTGTTGGTTCCCCAGCATGGGGGGGTTTGGGTGGATGGACACACACACACAACACTACTAAAGTCCCATGATATCATTGCATAATGAGATGTGGATCTGAGAGAATCATGTTGAATGGTGTTTTAACAATGTGGAAATCTGGATGTATCAGGAGATTAATGACCAAATACACTGCCCAGGCTATAAACATTTATTACCTATATGTAGTTAGCTATTTTTAAAGTGCAATGTGGCAGAAAACAGTTGGCCATTTCCTCTATATTATGCTGAATGGACAACATTTTGAAGAGCCTAAGGCATTCCATATGATTTTATCTTGCCTGTTCTTTTTCAGTTTATTGTGCTAAAACAATAACTTATCCAGCAGCTTTGCTGGGGACAGAAAGAGGCTTATATAATTGAGTTTCCAAAAAATGGCTGTATATTCCTTTAAATATAAAATTTTTAAAAAGGACCATATTAGGATCAAGACTTTTTAAAAAAAATTTTAATCAATTAGAAATACTCCTTTAAATGTTACGCATATCCATGCTCTCTAAGGTTATAATCGATAGTATCCATTTACATTATTTTGGTCATTAATCTTTATTAGAACTATCAATTAATATTTAATAGATTGTTTTAAATCTCACATTCATATTCATAATGAAGCCAGGGTGCTTTTTCTAAATTGCAAATTCAGTCAAGTCTTTCTCCCACTTAGAATTCTTCAGTAATCTCCATGACCTACAGAATATGGTTCTAATATCTAATACGTTCCAGTATGTCTTTCAAAATAATATTTCTACTCCTCACTCCCCATCTTTGAGTCTGTAATTTTACAAAAACAGTTTAAAGTTCCCCCAATGCAGCACAGTGTTGTCCAGGTCTGTGCTTTGATTCTCCAGTTTCCCAGAGAGCCCTTTTTATCCATTTCTAGCTGGTAATCACCCACTCCACTTTCAACATTTTGTTTTGTATTGGTTCCTGGACTGTCTTTCCTGATCAATTACCTCTCTTTCCTCTAATTAGTTTGGCCCTTTGAGCCCTGTTGCGTCTTGTGTGCACTTCAGTCATAGCAGTAATCAATCATTGGGCTGCCTAATTGTCTAGATGTTTATCTCATGGTGACTTATTCTTCTTTGTGCAACTGGGATTTCCTAATGCTCCAGACATGCTTATAGGATCAGGGACTGCATCCTAATGATGCTCCCAGGAAATTCAGAGACATGTGGGACTCTGCTTTCTATTAACTAAATGACCCTGGCTATCTGTCAGTGTGGGATTTTTTTTTTTTTGACTGATTTTTATGTTTGTTTGTTTTTCCATCTCTTCTCATTTGGCCAGGTCATTGTTAGTGCTTTAGGCTATTTATGTACTAAATGCATACTTTAAGATGCCAACACTTTCTGTCCGTCAGTTCTTTCATCTTACAGCTATTAGTAAAATAAACAGGAGGAGCATAAAAAAGTGATTAAATGGTTGACCACCAATGTTTGCAAGTAATTCAGAATTGGATTTCAATGAGGGCCCACATCCATTTCACCCATTTAGAGAACTTGGGAAAATAGCATGTGTGCATCAGTTCTATATTGTAAATTCACATATACCACATCTCTGAGGATCTTCATAGCATTTAAGTGCATTACAGCTTAGAAAACTTCTGGTAGAAATGTGAAAGGGTTGCCCCCCAGGGGCTTTTGTTCTGCCACTCTTTGCCCTTACAGACTAGGCCACACTCCCTCCACTCTCCCAACCCTGATCATGCATGAGCTAGATTTATGTATTAATCATTTTGTAAACATATATAGGCACCTAGGTCCACCACTCCTTACACCCCTAATGTTAATTCTTATACCCCAATCTGTTAAACCTTCTGTTGATTCAGCTTCCTCTGTAGTTAAAAACTCATAGTGCCCAGAGATTCATTTTCCCAGAGTCGAACTTCTTGTCATCCTACATCTGTCACAACTTTCTATCATCCCCTCATTTCTATCCTGAAAAAAAGGTCTTATCCCACAGCTCCTTCCCAGAATATCCCCACTCCCTCCTTACCTTAACTGACAAAGGTGTGGCATGGGGTGCACCACTTTCAAAGATCCTTATTCTTTCACAGTCTGAGGATCTCAGGACTATATGTAGGCTTTGGAATCATCAGATCCCCCAGGTTAATGCTTCCAGACTATTACTACTACACAGTAGTATGTGTGGCACATTAGAAGTGTGGCCAATGCTGCTGCAATGCCAACCTTGACTCTTCTAATCACTGCCACTTGCCAACCGCCAGGTCATCTTGTTTCCTTCACTTAAGCTTCAGTTCCCAGTGTACTCTCTTTATCTCTACTTCAAGATGTCCACCCATCTAATAAGTTAGTCCCTCAGTCCACTCACCTCATTGTGTCCAATGAGGTTACCTTCACCTCGCTTCCATCACTCAAACTCAGAAGACTGTCATCATCTCAAACAAATCTATGCCCTCTTAAATTCCTAAATTCAAAAATTCTACTCTCTGACCACAACATACCATTCTCATAGCTCTCTTATTCCAATTACACATGTGCTTCAATATAACAGGGAACTTCAGCAATGTTAACCATTTGACCTAACCAGATTATTAGCTTCCTTCTCTCTCACTGATTTAGATTCCACAACCAATCCCTTCAATACACTTTTATTCATGCCCATTCAGAAAGCCCTGTTTCCTACCTAAAACCAATACTCTGCTTTCTCTGATGCCATACTCTGTCTCACGATGGTACTGTAGAAATGGCTCATTCATGCAGATTGGTGCCACTACATAGACCTGGCCTCCAGTTTCAACTGGGCCCTTGGAGATACTCAGGAGTCTTGTTGCCACTGTAAGCATCATTATCTGTGCTATATTCTCCTAAATACCATTTTCTCCAGCAACAATCTTGGTGTCATCCTTCATTCTTTGCTTTCCTTCATGCAACATATCACATCAATCAAAAAGACTGTCACATTTTGACCTCAAAATCATTTCTCACATGTCTCTGAATTTGCAGTGTCACTACCTTATTCCAAGCTCATATCATATTTCCCCTGGATTACTGCGATACTCTTTTTCACCATGCTACCTCCCTGGTCATGCTCTTCTCCACGTAGCAACTAATATGATGTCTTGAAAATGCAAATCTGTCCACTAGCCTAAAACCTTTCTTCTTGTTCTTCTTAGTATAGAAGCAAAACTACTTTGTATAATATTCAACACCCTGCATGATTTCCTTCCATTTCTCCTGCTATGGTTTACTATCCCCATTGATGACTTTCAGGTCTCTACTATTTAAATTTTATGAATGCTCACCATCCTGCCATCGCTAAACCCTGCAGCCACCATATTGTGGCTTTCCTCTGCAGCCTGGCTACTCCCTATCACTCCCTATAATTGACTTGTATAATATTGATTTATCTTTCAATTGTTGGATTTGGTGCCATTCCTCTGGGAAGCAATCCTTGACTTCCTTGACTTCCTTGACTAGAGCGTTTTATTCACACTCTGATCTTATTACCAAACTTCATGTATGTCAAGTTATAGATTCTTCTTTCCTTGCAATTTTTTGCTAAGGGATATCTTGGGGGAAGACTAATAATTTTTTTTCCAGAAGAAAATACATTTTACAAAGGATTGAGGAAGTGTCTCTGTTATATACTTGCCAAATTCTCTGAGCCTTAATTTACATATCTCCTGAATGGAAGTATAGTAAGACCTACACAAGAAGAGTGAACTACTACCTGTTAATTGCTTGGCAAATATTAACCTTTAAATAATCTTATATACAATGCTGTTTCATGGGCTTAGTATGGCAAAGCATTTTTAGATCGTTATCACAAATCTGATGTTAGATTTTATGGAAAACATTCCTTATACATCATCTAGTCATACATTTAGCATCTAAGGGGAAAGTACTAATGCTCTATACAAAAACAGATGTCATAAATGATAAAATTCATATACAACCTTGTTATCCTTTTATTCCACTATGGTCAGAAAGATGGAACTTTTCCAAATCAGATTTTGAGATCTGGGATCCACAATAGGTGTGGAGTGGACTGTGCATAGTCCTCAGGCTATCTCAGGAATGAGCTTCTCTGCCTCATCTACATAAATTGATTGGACAGGCCAGGGCTGAAGGTTTCTTATCACTGAAGCAATTGAAGAGTTATTACAAATAATCCATTGTTGACTCTAATTTACCAAAGATAGGCAGGTACTGAAGGAAGAGTGACTTTTTAGAAAGAACTGGTCATGGCATGAGCATGACATGGCAGATACTTGCACTGCATTAGGAACCATAAAAGCTACAAAGTTGGATCTTTGGATCAATATCTCAATTAGCCCTTGCTTATATGGACTACCCTAATGATATCTCCATTAGTGTTACAAGTGACCTTTATGTTTCTATAAAAATAAGACTTTAATGGTTTAAATAACAAAATGAAAAGACTTCCATTTTTTTTCTTATTCTCATTTCTACAAAGAGGCATATCACAAATAATTTCCCGTATGTTTACCTGAATACAAGCTTCCTAAAGGAAAAAGAATGTGTTTGTATATGTGTGTGTGTGCGATGTACACACATTGTTTCTAAGATCCTGTGAAATTTTACCCATTGATATTCTGGCAAGAGGTCCTGGATTTATAGCTACTTTTACATTTTTGGATTGGTGGTCATAAAATCATAGACTTGAGCCGTTAAAACAACTTAAGCATTTATGTAGTCAGATTCTCCATACAATGCGGAAATCCTCCCTGCTGACTTGGAACTACGGTCATTTGCACCCTGCTTGATCCCTCCAGTGCAGTGTTCACCACTGTCCATGCCAGACAACTCTTATAGTTATGCAGCTCTTTTATGGTGACCCAAATGTGGTTCTTCATAACTTCCACCAGTTAGTCATGGTTCTGATTGCTCTAGTAACACATAATAATTGAGAAAAATTATTAATATTCTACCTTATTCTTCTCCAAACCCAACATCTGTACCAATGCCTACTATGCCAGAGTTTTATGATCATTTATTTACTCATCCATTCACTAAGGATTTATCAATCTTTTGCTAAATATAAGGTTTTGGGTTTGATGCATTAAAGGATAGAAAAATAAATAAAACAAAGAGCTAATGCACGGCAATTTTTAAATGGTCTCTTAAGATGTGACATGCTGCATTGAACATAATGTACTTTTAAAAGAGCAAAATACAGTAAGATCACTATTTCTCATTATCAGAACTTTGTATTTCTATTAACGAAGCCTGTGTTTGCGTTGGTCTTACCATAGCTGTATGAGACATGGGTTTGTAGATACATAGATACTCATGTTTCTGTATCTCAGATAGCTGCCAACTCCATACCATGTGCTGTTCATAAATTGTGTCTAATTCTCATAACCATCCTACTGTTATTAGTCCCAGATTCTTTATTTAAGGCTCAGTAAAGTTGTGTAACATTCTCAAGGTCACAGAACAATCCAATAGTAAGTAAAAGGAGGTCTTCCCAGTGAGTAAGTTAATTGACAGACTCTCATGTCCAAAAAATAGAATAATGTGAAACTATAAGCAGCTTCAAAAATGTTCATGGATCATACATCAATGTTAGGAATTAGGGATGTTTTGAGCTATGGCTTTTCATGAGCCTCCAGCAACTTCTAATTATGATCTTTGGTGGCTTAAACACTCATTCCATTGTTGGGTGTTGAGAAACTAATCATTGGCACCTGCTCTATCTTTATAAACATTTGGGGCTTTTTGCCTGAGACAGCTTTTGTCTCACATTCAGGTCCCCTGGTCTTTGGCTCATTGCATCTCCTTTTCCTCTCTGATTGTATGTCTGATTTTGAATATTTCCTTGTCTTGACCGCAAGTTTAACAGATTCCTATCACACTGAATGCTTGCCAGATACGTATACACCCTCTGTTCATATTCTGGGAGGAAATTTCCTGCACTTCTTAGATTCTTATTCCTGGCTTTGATCCGATTCTCCTAACCTCTATTTGTAATACAACTTATTTAAATGTATTCAACATGTATTTCTGAGTATCTAGTATGTGTCTGGCAGAGAAAAACTGCTGCTCAGGGTAGGTAAAATTTATATACACCTTGTTGCCAGGGTCTATGTTATATTGAGCATTATCTGCCCCAGCGTGGAAATTCGTATCCTATTCCATTGTGTAAATCTACCTTTATAATGTTCAGATCTTGGACTTTACACAATGGAGTCCTTCTAACAAAATATTAAAGTAAAGGAGGTGATATGTAGGAAAAGCCTTATTGTATGCAGTGGAGTTCAAATCGCTTATGAAAAGTCATAGCATGAAATGTTTCAAAGTTGAAAGAAATTGATTGTATGAAAGATATTATCTATTTGTGGAAGAAAATTGAATCCCAGGAGACTGTAGTATCTACCTGCCTTCCTCTGTAGTCTTTAGTTTGCACTCCACAGTGAGTGTCTAAGAACAAGACACTTACTGCGTTTGCAATGCCTCCTGATGGTGCTCCTGCTGCAGCTGTCAGATGCATGGAGACATAATTGATGAAATTCTATTTATACCCAGGGATAAACTTAGAAAACCAAGCTATGCTGCCTAAACTAGCATATTTAGTAGATCCCCTTGTTGTAGCCTCTATCATCCAAGTGACGATATCTAGAATATATATATTTATTTTTTGCTTTAAAGTCACTAATTGGTTCACATCTTGGGATATACTAATAGAATAATGGGTAAGAGTATAGCTTCTGGAGCCAGATGACCTAGGTTCAAATTCTGGCCTTATTCACTAGTGATTTGATCTTGATCAACTTTATCAACTACTTCTTCAGTAAATGAGTATTGTAATAGCCCTCACCTTTTAGTGTTGCTGTTAGAATTAAACAAGGCATATCATATAAAGCTCATAGAACAGTGGCTGGCACATATATATAGTAAGCACTCAATACATATTGGTTGCTATTTTTATTCTCATTATTATTATTTTGTCTCTAGTTCAGACAGGTGAATGAGTGGTGCACAGGCAGGTATTCTGGACTAGAAGAAAAATCACCTAGGTTACAATCCCAAATTTGCTACTAGCAAACCATGTGATTATGTGACCTTGGATAAGTCATTGAACTTCTCCAAGCTTCAGTTTCTTCTTGTGTAAAATGGTGGAGTTGGGGAGAGGGAAGCATATAGTATTTTAAATGCTAAGGATTGTTTTCATCATCAAAACTAATCATCACCATCAGTTGATGTGTCTCTAGATTATACAATTTATAAAAAGAAGAGAAATATTACTGAGAAAAATGATATTTTAAAGACCACATAAGGAAGCACTAAGACCCACAGGGAATTCTTTTTTTCTTTTTTGCATGAGCAGGCACTGGGAATCGAACCTGGGTCTCTGGCATAATAGGCGAGAACTCTGCCTGCTGAGCTACCATGGCCCACCTCCATAGGAAATCTTTTGCCAGAATATCCAAATTACAGAAGACATAGTCCTATAACTAAGCAGTTATGAACAGTATTTCCAAATTAATGTTTTTACTCAATTGACAAGCTGTTTGAGGTCAGTGCGGGAATGAGATCAGTAGAATTCTCTTCCTTGGAGGAATCAGGTACAACCCTCATTGTCATTCTCAACATTACTAACAAATTTGAATATAGGTACTGGGGTGGGGAGGGACCTCAAATTTTCTGTGGGGAATTTCATCATGTCACTAGGATCTTATTTTAAGTTAGTTATTCCTAGGAAGTAGGCTTATGATATGGAGACTGTAAAAAAGGATTTTGAAGTTCAAGGTATTTATCTGATATGCTAAAGAGTCTGCAATAGAAAGGATTTTCATTAGCTTGAATAGAAATCCAGGTTGGTATATGATATCTCCAATCTTTTCTGAGAAACATAATTATTTCTTGCTCTACATGTATTTGGAGAGAACTGTATACCACGAGATGGGAGTAGATCAAGAAAAGAAACAGCAAATGTGTAAGAACAAGTTCTAAAAAAGAAGAAGAAAGAAAAAGTTGCTATGACAATTAAAAGCTGGTATCAATTCCCCATTCTTTATCGCTGGCTTTGTGACCTTGGGCTATTTAGCTAACCTCTCTGAACCTCATGGTTCCTATGGGCTGGTTAAGGATAATAATATCTTCTTTATTGGATAGTCGACTAAAGTAAATGAAATATGGAAAGCATCTAGCATGGAGCCTGGAAAGTGGTAGATGTTCAATAACTTCTAGGATTATTTTCTGAATGTTAAGGGGGAAAGTTTGCACATCCTATACTGTGTTGATCCTGGAGCATAGTCACAGGCTTCATAATCCTTCCAAACATCCAAGGAAACAATGTTTTTAATATTCACCCACTTTACTTGTATTCGTTGTAAATAATGGAACTGATTGACTGAGTTAGCAGTGAGGCTGTTCCAGCTGCTGTTTCTTTCTAAATGAGATTATTCAGTAAATATTCTTCAGAGAAGAATTCACTGATGATTTCAAGACTGTGGAGCAAAGGGACTGCAGCTATACCATTCTTGACAGTGTGATGTATTGAGAAGATGCTATCATTTTGAATCAGATATCCAGTTTGAAGATCCACTGAATCACCTACTGGCTTCTGTTTCATGGGTAAAGCATTTAACCTTTGAAAAGAAGATTCTGTAACTTGAGGTGGAAATGAAAACAAAAATATCCTCTATATCAAAGGGCTGCTATGAGGATTAAATAGGAAGATAGGAGTAGATGCATTTAGAGAGCATGTAAAGACTATAAATATTGTCAATTATCACCTTCTTTGATCCAGAAGCACAAGTAAAAGGGTGTCCACTCTTCATAGACTGCTGAGTGCGTGGAATCTGGGATGAGATGAAAGACGCGCTTTCTTCTTTTTCCAGGACCAATGTATAGAGGTATACAACTTTTAGTTGTTTTATTTTAACCTTATCCACTTGTTCTCTGAAAGCAGCTCCAAATTTACTAAATAAAATTAAGTGAAATTTCTTAATTTTGGTCAAAACTTTGAAAAGTTCTTGCCTCTGTAATCATGATCGCTCTCCTGAGCAGACCAAGAAGAAGAAATGTGAACCTCATCCCTCAGGTTTTGTGAATTCAGTCATTCATCTATGAAGGACGTTTTATATTCTGCCTCAGACAACCCAAGTTTTCACTGCCAACACAGAAAGCTGAAGGAATTGAAGAGGAGTGGCTATTCACTGCTACCAGTTTCACAGGAGGTCTCCAGGAAGCCCAGGCTCAGGCAAGTTGGTATTCTGTTTCCAAATTACAGCAGGAAAATATGTGTCTTTTATCCAGGAAAAAAGAATATAACTAATTAGATAGGTAAAGGATCTCCAAATTCACACAGTGAAAAATGGAATGAATAGAAACTTGATCAAGCCAGCAAAAATAAGAAAGGGGAAAAAGAAGAAGCCACAAAGCAGAATACACAATAAACAAAATGGAAGGATTAATATCAAATCTATTAGTCATCACACTAGGTTTGAATGGACTGAATTTTCTATTAAATGATAGAGATTGTAAAAATTGTATTTAAAAAGGAGAGCCTAATATATGCTATATATTAAAAAGGTGTAAAACAAAGAAATAAAATTGTTAATAAAGAATTGGTAATAGTGGCAGTGATAATATAGTTACATTTCCTTAAAAATTAATTCTGTTCATATAACAGAGGTTGAAAGGAGTACAATCACAGATTACCTAATCGATAGACTTTCTGAACTATATATTTGATATTTTGCATCCATTCTTTTATTCTTTTATTGAACAAATAAATAGTGACTCCCACTTTCCAGTGAAATAACTGCATATTGTAACCCTGTGAGAGGCTTTGTTAACCTAACTCATATTTATGATTCACTCAAATAGCTGCTCCATCACTCTTTGTCCATACCTCTCACTGATATGTGAAAATGCAATCTATTCACATGAATTGATGTGATATTCTATGTGCCATTCCTATTGTCTTTTTTTTTGTACTAACCATATTTGAAAATCTTATGTCAAACGTATGTTAAAAACCTTAATTGCATTTTGAATAGGGAAGGACATTATTAATATATTAATAAAATTCTAAATCATTTGCTATTTGCTTTCTTTTTATCATATTTAATTTTATGGCTAAAGAAAATTTGCTGTATTGTGCTTTGCTGAACTGCTAATCTGGATGTTTTAGCAAGGGATCTCATCGGTTCAAAAGCAGTGCCTCAATTACATCTGGGATCTTGCTGGGAATGCACTTGTGCAGGCTACAGACCCCCTGAGTCATAACTTACATGTTAATAAGACCTTCAGGTGATTTGTTTCCACATTAAAATTTAAGAAACACGTTTTAAGTAGATTTTTTTGGCTTATGTAATAATTATGCAACTAATATTATCAGTGATTACATGGTAGAAAAGAAAATGGCCAAAAATGTCTTTTGCCTCATTTTCTATCATTGCTTTATCTGCAGGAGTCTTGCAGTCTACTAGGGTGTTCTGTCATAGTAATTATCCTATCCTAAGTTTTCTGGTACGATTATCTCTTTATTTACATTACTAGGATCCTATGAACTCATTCTGGCTTTCAATAGCTTAGACATTATTCAAACCTTTTGGGGAGTGGATATAAATAACAGAAAAATTTTCTAAAATGTCTCGTTTCTCATAGGAGGTTTTAGGCATGTTGGAAGAGCTTTCAATTCAGTTGAACTACTTTGGATACAAAGACAGAAAAGTATTGTTGTTCTTGCATAGCAGGAAAAGCTAAAACCCAGGAAGAGATAATGCATTAAGTATAGCAGTTAAGTGACAAAGATTTTAATTCCTAAAGTGGCAAGCTCCAAACCTCAAAGCAGCAGGAATAGCTTAAGACAGCCAAGAGAAATGGCAAGGATCTCCCAAAGCTGTGATGATGCCTTTGGACATTATAAGAAAGGAGGGTGAAGGATGTAAATACTCAAGGGAAAGATAATTATGATTGTAGACTGTTGACTGTAGAGCATACAAAGTACCATATTATATTAAGTCCCCAGTGCCTCCCTAGTCAACAGACCTAATAGTTTTTAAAATTATTTCCTGTTATCTCTTTAATGTTGTGTGTTTCTAGCCCCTCCTCTTTGCATTTTTATTTTTGCTGATCAGTCTTACACTGTCGTAGCCAGCCTCTTTGATCTGACCCTTCAAAGACTGCATTTCATCTTCTTAACCATTTAAATATGTTCCTTCAATTTTTAGTCCTAGAACAGTGATTGAAAGATTGATCTTGAGTCCAGAGCCAGATCCAAAAATAAGAATATCTCATACACATGCATACACACAAAATTCAGTAGGTTGGGGGGGGTGCAAGAGGAGTTTGTTGGTAGAATTCTCGCCTACCATGCGGGAGACGTGGGTTTAATTCCAGGCCCATGCACTTCCCCCTGCCCTTCCCCACTCCAACCCCCGAAAAATCATAAGTGGTGCTGCAATAATGGGATACTCACATGGAAAAAGAATGAAATGTGACCCCACCACACAGCAAAAAAAGTAAAATTTAGTAGGTTGATCAAACACAAACAAAAATCAGACTTATAATGCTTAGCCATGCATACAGCACTTTGAATTGTGTTCTTTGGAGTCACAGGATTTCTTAGGGGTGCTTAAAGAGTAACCACAGAGGGAAGAGAGAACCAGCCACCTCAGGTTTATGGAGAAGGCCCATTTCCATCTATTTTCTACATTGGTGAACTTGGTAAGATTGCATTTGTTATGATAATCATAATTGTAATCATACTAATATGCTTTGTAAAATTTGTAGAATTATGTTGCCTTTGTTAGAAAAATGAAAACGGTTATGAAAAATACTATGGACAACTCTATGCCCACAGTTTAGATAACATAGATAAAAGGAACAAAATTTTAGACACACACAAAGTAGCGAGACTAACTCAGGAAGAAATAGAAAATCTGCATAGATACAGAATTAATAAAAATATTGAATTAGCAATTCAAAACTACCTACTCCCAAAGAAAACCTCAAGCTCAGATGGCTTCACTGGTGAATTCTAACAAATACTTAAAAAAAATAATTAATACCAAGTGATGTCATCAACATGGTGAAATAAGACATCCTCTGGAAAACACTCCCCTCAGAATAAACTAAGTAAAGGACAAATCCCACTTACTTGGAACTCTGGAGTATGATAGGGTCTGGAAAAGGACTCCAAAAATTCTGAATTGAAGAAAAAGGGTAAAAATAAAAAATAAAACTAGGTAGGAGATTTATAACCCAGACCTACCAGTCTGGGTCCCTCCCACTGCCTCAGTCTTGCACAGCTTAAAACTCACATAAAGACAGAAGGGCCCACATCCCTCCTGCCATGAATGCATACCATAAAGCCACACACAACAGCGAGCTAGAATCCCCTTACATATCTAGGACACAGGGACCTAAGTCCACAGACATCCAGGTGGAATACAAGCAGCTGAGGAGAGCTGCATTCAACAGGGACCCAAAACATAAAAGAGATTGTTCCAGAACTGTTGGCAAGAAGTGCATACACTCAATCTAGTCCCTCCTGGACCACCTAAATGTAAAAACAAATGTTTTTGGATTGATACCTTCTGGCTCCCCAGGGAGACATGCCTTAATAGGGAAGAAACTGGAAGTGGAAAAGCCTTACAGAAAAAGAAAAAGTGGGAGTGGGGGGTAGGGGACCTGAGCTGCTAAAAGACAGGATGGGTCTAGAAATGAAAAGTGTAATGAAAAGGGGGTACAGACTGGGGGAGAGTATTATGCAAATCGTAGGAGCTGGGAAGAAAATTGTGTACAAAAACACAAGGAATGAGTTGATTCCAGAGAAAGTTCAGAGGAAAAGAAATATTCTCTTGGAAGTGAAACAACTGCAGGTGAAAGGATACCCACATCCAAAGGCAAAAATCAGGTAAACAAGAGCTGAGAAAATCTGAACAATTAAAGATGGGCTACACTAAAGCTCCAAAATTAACACATAGCCAGTCACAATTCAACTCTAGGCAAGAGAGAGAAACTGTCCTTCAGACTTAGTGCATCAAAATAATCAGATGCCCAGACATCAGCAAAAAATTATAAATGATACTAAGAAACAGAAAAATGCATCTCAGTCAAATTAAAACATTAAAACTTCAGAGGAGACACAGAATTTGGAACAACTAATAAAAGATGTTCAAACAAATCTCCTAAATCAATGCAAGGAGATAAAGGAAAATATGGATAGAAATGAACTAAACATGGATATTAAGAAAATAATATGTGAGCAAAAATAAGTACTTAGAAGTTAAAAGAGAAAGACAACAGAAATTGTATGGATGAAAGTCACAATAATGGAGATTAAAAATACACTAGAAGGATAGAACTGCAGATCTGAAGAGTAAGAAGAAAGAATCAGTGAATTGGAAACCAGGACAGTCTAAATCATATAGTCAGAAGGACAGATGGAGAAAAGAATAGAAATATTTGAACAGTGTGTCAGGGAATTGAGTGTAAGTATGAGGATTATAAACAAATGCATTATGAGTGTCCCAGAAGGAGAAGAGAAGAGAAAAGGGACAGAGAGAATACGTGAGGAAATAATGGCTGATAATTTCCCAGATTTTATGAGAAATGTAAATATACATGTCCAAAAAGCAAATCATTCTCCAAGTAGAATAAATCCTAATAGACCTACATTGAGATACATACTAATCAGAATGTCAAAAGCCAAAGATAAAGAGAGAATTCTGAAAGCAGCAAGAGAAAAGTGATTCATCATATACACAAGATGCTCAATATGGTGAACTGCCAATTTCTCATCAGATACCATGAAGGTGAGAAGGAAGTGGTATGATATATTTAAAGTACTGAAACAGAAAAACTGTCAGCCAAAATTCTTTATCCAGCATGATTATCCTTCGAAAATGAAGGACAGTTTAAAATAAAAATAACATATTCACAGATAAACGGAAATTGAGAGAGTTAATCAACAAAAGACCTGCCCTATAAGAATTAGTAAGGGTAATTCTGCAGATTAGATGAAAAGACAGAAGAGAGTGGCTTGAAGCACTGTGAAGAATGAAGCTCTTTGGTAAAGGTAATTGAGGATAAATGCAAACTCAATGGTGAAAGACTGAAAGCTCTCCCTCTAAGTAGTCAAGACAGTGTGATACAAGGATGGAAATACAGATTAATACAACAGAATTGAGAGTCTAAAACTTTTATATTTATGGTCACTTGATTTTGACAAGGGTGTTAAGAAACCTGCATGGAAGAAAGCGTAATCTTTTTGACAAACAGTGCTGGGAAAACTGGATATTCATAAACAACAGAAAGAATTTGAACCATTCCCTTACACCATACATGGAAAGTAACACGAACGGATGATGGGCCTAATTATGAAAGTTAAAACTATTAATTCTTAGAAAAAACATAGGTGTACATCTTTATGATCTAGGGTTTACGCAATGGTTTCTTAGATATGATGCAAAAAGTAACAGAAAAAAAATACATTGACTTTCATCACAATTTTAAATTTTTGTTTCAAAAGACAAAAATATTAATAAACCCACAGAATAGGAGAAAATAAACACAAAACAAATATTTGATAACATATCCAGAAGATGTAAAGAACTCTTTACAACTGAATAATAAAAAGATAAATAATCCAGTTACATAATGGGCAAAGATCTGAACAGACACTTCCCCAAAGAAAATATGCAAGTATTCAAAACATTGCAATAATAATAAGCAACTATGATGCTTAATATCATTAGCCATAAGGGAATGCAAATCAAAACCACAAGCTGCCACTTTATATCTATGAGTATGGCCATAATTAGAAAGACAGATGATGTCAAGTGGTGTCAAAATGTGAAGAAATTTGAACATTCATACATTTTTGGTGGGAATGTAAAAAGGTGCAGCTTCTCTGGAAAGCAATTTGGCATTTCCTAAAAAATTAAGATACAATTATCACATGACTCGGCAATTCTACTCCTAGCAAAATTGAAATATGCATCCATGCAAAAACTTGAAAGTGTTCATAGAAGCATTGTTCATAAAAGTAAAAAATATCTGAATGTCCATTAGTTTTTATCCAACTGATGATTGGATAAAAAATGCAGGACATCCATACAATGGAATGTTATTAAACAATAAATAAGGATGAAGTACTGATATAGGCTACAACATGGATGAAACTCTGAAAGTATGCTAGATGAAAGAAGCCAGTCACAAAAGATCATACACCATATATTTCCTTTTATGTGAACTATCTAGAATAAGTAAATCTAAAGAGACAGAACCTAGGAGAGATGCAAGGAAATATTGAGTAAATGCTAATGTGCACGGGTTTTCTCTTGGGGGTGACGGTGGTAAAAATGTTCAAAAATTGATTGTGGGATGATTGTGCAACTCTATGAATATACAAAAAAAGCATTGAACTATACACTTTCCATGGGAAAATTATGTGGTATATAAACTATATTTCAATAAAGCTATTTAAATATATATATATATATAAGTTGGAAAACAAAGTCCTAAATCCTTATGTTTCTTTATATTTTCTGTTGTTATCATTATTCTCCAAGTCACTAAACCTTGGAAGTATGGAGTATTTTTCAATTCTTTCCTCTATTTTCATTTTCTAGTTTCTTATTTTTTCCCTAAGCCCATAGCAGCACCTCATACCACTATCACTTGTCATCTTGATGACTGAAATGATCTCCTAACTAGACATTGCCATTTTCCTCTTTAATTAGCCCTATATTCCATTTAGCACTTCCAGCATGTCTTTCATCTCAAAAGTTTTTACTAGTTCCCACTGGAATATAGTCCAAATCTATGTCTTTGTTTTTAAAAATCACTTTAACCTAGTCTTATTTTATCTTTTTCCAACTCTTTTAAATGATACTGCTCTCTGGTCAAACTCATCTAAAATTTTCCTGCCCAAGCAATCCAATTCACCATTTTTTAAAAGTCCAGTTCCTCATTTCTTGTATTTACCATCAACTGGCATTTAAGTTGCACAATCTAGAATTGGGAGACGCTTTTTGTCTATATGCCCAGACTCCCTGACTCTATAATTTTCAATTTTGCCTGTATATTGAAATCACTGGAGGAGCTTCAAACAATCCTTTCTAGGTCTTCTGATCCAACTCATCTGAGGTGCAGTCTGTGAAAAAAAACAAAAACAAAACATATTCTAAAAGTTCCCCCATTTGATTTTAATATACAATCAAGGTTGTGAACATTTCCTTAACTAAATAGTAAATCCTTGTAACTGTAATTCACTCTATAATTCATTTTATTTTCAGCACTGAACTAATCATCGTTGAGCAAGAACTTTTTATTATATTTTTTCTATTTTATTCTTACATTTATTTCTTAAATAAAAATAATCGGACTCAGATTTTTGAAAAAGTTTTGATAAAACTTAAACAAAAAGTCATTTATAAAAGTAATGTCAAACACATTCACTTCTTGTTACTGTCCCAAATCCATTAAACAGCAAGAACAGAGCAGACACAGTTCAGTCAATATTGGAGGCTACAATCTAGATTGGAGGCATCATCACTCCTCCATGATCATTACTGGCTTAAAGGTCATTCCTGGTTCTACAAACTTCTTTTCCTATGCTATGCAATGCATAAATAAGAACATGCAAGAAATACCACGGGTCTTCTACTAGCTTGCAGTCTAGTAGAGGAGATGGAATGCAATCAGCCAGGTGTAGGTTTTGGTGGCAATCTATTTCAGGAATGATAAAACTAACACTAGAGTTGCCTTCCCATGCTAAAAATAAAACAAACAAACAAACAAATAAAACCAACACTAGTAGCATATTTTAGGTTTTTTGTTTCTTTTTCTTCTAAATCAGGAATGAAATCCTACCATCACAACATTCCCTTTGACAATGTATGGAGAGCCTAACCAGCATAATAAAACAAGAAAGAGATATTGGAAGGATAAGGTTTGGAAATGTTGGGCCATGTGTTTATATATATCTATTCAGTCTAGTTAGTTTAGAGTTTCAGCCAAGTCTTGTACTTCCTTATTGATCTTCTGTCTAGATATTCTTACGTTATTAAAAGTGGTGTATTCTTAGGATGGATTGTATGGTGTGTGACTAAAGCTGTTAAAAAAAAAGACAAAAGATTATAAGTACATGAGAAGAGGTAAAGAGAGAGATATGCCTATTCACTATTGGTAGGGAAGTTGAACAGTGCAGCCCCTCTGCAAGGTAGTGTGTTGCTTCCACAAGAGGCTAGGTATAAGTTTACAACATAATCCTGAAAACCCATTATCAGACAAAGACTTGGAAGAATTGAAATCAGTAATTTCACACTGGTATTTATGGCAGTATTATTCAGAATTGCAGCTGGTGGAGGAAGCCTAAAGTTACTTCTACTGATGACCAGAAGGGCAAACCGTGGAGTAATCATACTATGGACTGTTGAGTGACTGCAGGAAGGAATGAAATCATGTGGCATGCAACTAGATAAGTGAATCTTGAGGATATTATGATGAGTGAAATAAGCCAGAAACAAAAGGACAAATAATGTATGGTCTCACATTAGTGAGACCTAAACTAACTATAGTGGACAAATGCAGAGAATTGAGCTTAGTGCATAGGTTATCAGGGAGTTGAAAGTGCACAGAAATTGGACAATTGATGATTAAGGAGTACAGAATGTTCAAATAAGGCCCAGTGTACAGGTTAGATTGTAAGCTCTTACAGCAGTCACATCTATTCCTGAGTTTTAACTGCTATTTCTAAATTTCAAGATGCTGTGCTCTTTGTCTATAACCTGGCAGTTCCCTAGAACATTGGTATCTGTGTGACCCTGAGACTCAGCGTTAGAGTACTGCAGCTCTGAAAGTCAGCATTACTTCACACAGCAACTATTAAAGAAACTGAAAAAGAGATCAGACTCCAATTAGATATATACATAAAATGGACCTCATTAGGATTAAGGCAAATCAGAATACAGGGTAAAGGATGATATTGTCTGTGTTTTGAAACGTCAACTTCTGTGTGAGACCAAAGGAAGAGATTTTCTTTTTGTCCAAAATTTAAATTTTCTGTGGTATAGTATCTAATTTAATCTGTCTGGTCAGTATACTTAAACAACCTAATTGCATGGAACCTAGAATAGAGAATGAGATATGATTCTGTATAGGTTAATATAATACCCGGATACATTCCAGAGTATTGCATGCAGAAAATAAAAGTATTTGCAAAATCCTATTGAGGGACTGGGGAAAAATGTAGAACTATTAAACTTCCCCACCTGGGGAATCCTTGATACGTTCTCAAGCATTAGGGCTCCCAATTTAATAAGCCAAGCCCTGAACCTTGATATTTGCCCTTATGAAACTTATTTCTGCAGTGGCAAAGCTAGGCCTGCTTTCAATTATGCCTAAGAATCACGAGAGATCCTCTTTTGTTGCTCAGATGAGGCCTCTCTCTTTAAGCCAACTCTGCAAACAAACTCATCACTCACACCCCTTACCTGGGATGTGATGCCCAGGGATATTAGTCTTCCTGGCAATGTGGGACATGACTTCCAGGGATTAGCCTGGCCCTGGCATCATGGGATTTACAATGCCTTCTTGACCAAAGGAGAAAAAGAAGTGGAACAAAATAAAGTTTTACAATCATTTTCAAAGACCACGGTTACTGGATTACAGTTCCACAACTTCAGGTATTCCCTTTTGGCTATTCCTAAACACTAGAATGAAATGTCTATAGAATGAGTCAGTAGTTAGAGTCATTTCTTAATGCTAATTTCTCAGTTACACCTCTCACCTCTCATTTGATCATTCTTTCAGTTTTCAGTGATGTCTTGACCATAACCATTTTAACTTCTTTGTGCTGGAAAGGACTGTTGGCATTATGGAGTAGAAAATAGAAACTGGTTGATGTTTCTTGGAGATTGCAGGGCCTATCTGGCATAGGATCAATCTGGAGGACTGAGGTTTCTAAAAAGATAAACTTATTAAGAAATATCTTTATACAGAACTATATAAAGCCTAGGGCACTCCCTAGGGTTTTCAGGAATACTGTTGGTTGAGGCTTGGCATACTCTGGTAGTTTGTAATATCTG
The DNA here is from genome assembly GCA_004026745.1 of Myrmecophaga tridactyla. Taxonomy (NCBI): domain Eukaryota; kingdom Metazoa; phylum Chordata; class Mammalia; order Pilosa; family Myrmecophagidae; genus Myrmecophaga; species Myrmecophaga tridactyla. The sequence goes on from PVIY010004218.1 coordinate 53,657, forward strand.
ACTCAAATTGCATAAAAATAACCTCCAGAATGGCCTCTCAGCTCTATAGGAAATCTCCTAGCCACTGAATTTTTATTTTCGTTTTTCTATTCTGCCTTTTGTCTGAGACATTCAATCCATTTACATTTAAAGTAATTACTGAAAGGCAGGATTTCCTTCTTCCATTTTAATATTTAGTCTTTGTAAATCATTACTTTTTGCCCCTCACTTATTCCATTAATGCCTACTCTCTTTTTTTTTGTATTGTTCCATATTAAGTCCATTCTTATTTTTATCTGGATGTATTTTTCATATATTTTCCTTGTGGCTACTATGGGATTAAAATTTGCTATCCTAAATATATGACAGTGGCTTGATTTAATACCAACTTGACTTAAATAGCATACACATACACAGTTTGTAAACTCCTCTGTCCTGCCACATTTTTATAGTTGTTATATATTATATTTTTGTACATTGTATATCCAAAACCATAAATTTATCATTACTTTATATGCATTTGCATGTTAGCAAATGTAGGAGGTAACAAGCGAAATAACATACAAAAAAATACAATACAATGGAACTGACATTTATATTTATTCAAATTATTACCTTTCCTGAAATTCTTTATTTCTTTATGCTTCTTTGAACCACTGTCTAGTGTCCTTTGCCCTCAGTCTGAAGAACTCCCTTTTATTTATCTGGGAATGTTTTAATCTTTCCCTCGAATGAAAGGTTCATCAGATATAAGATTCTTGGTTGGCAATTGTTTTATTTAGGCACTTTAAATATTTCAACCCACTGCCTTCTTGGTTTCTGATGATAAATCAACACTCCATCTAATTGGGACACCCTTGTACTTAGCACACTGTTTTTCTCTTACAGCTTTCAGAATTCTTTCTTTGTCCTTTGTATTTGACAGTTTGATCAGTATGTGACGGGCATATTTTCCTTCAAATTTATTCTGTTTGGTGTTCTCTGGGCTTCTTGGATGTGCATAGTCGCATCACCAGCCAAGTTTGGGAAGCTTTTCTGTCATTATTTCTTTGTAGATTCCTTCTGCTCCTTTCTCTCTTTTTTCTCTTTCTCAGACTCCCATAGTGTGTATATCAGTATGTTTCACAGGTATCTTAGGCTATTTACACTTTTGATAATCATTTCTTCTTTCTGATCCTCAATTCAATTTTTTTGTCTTCACGTTCACTGTATCTCTCTGCTGCCAGCTCTCATCTGTTGTTGAAATCCTTCTGGTAGTTTTTCATTTCAATTACATGGTCTTCAATTCCAGTAGTTCTTTTTGGTTTCATTAAAAAAAAGTATTACTTTTAATTGAGATTCTCATATTGTCCATTCATTGTTTTTCTGAAATCCTTCAGTTCTTTCTCTGTATTTTCCTTTTAATTCTTGCACATATTGAAGATCTTTCCTTTTTAAATCTCTGTCCAGTTTGTCCACAGTCTGGTCTGCTTCAGTGATGTTTTCTGAATTTTTATCCTCTTCCTTTAGATGGACCATAATTTCTTATTTCTTTTTTGTCTTATGATCTTTGGTTGTACACTGTACATTTTAATGTTTTAAATTGTTAACTCTGGTATTTATTCCCTGAAATATTGGTTTCTTGAATTTGTAACCAGCTGGTGATATGACAGAGATTTTATTAAGTGTCAAGAAGCCCAGAAAACCAAGCAAACCTAAGCAAAAGCAAATTTCATTGTCTTTGCAAATTGGTTGTGTGTTGGCTGGTGCTTTTTGTCAGGATTCAACCCTACTATCAAGAAGGTCAGCCCTACGTAAATACAAAGTGTGTGATTCTTCCTATCTTTTCTGGGCCTGTCTTATCTAGGGCGTGTGCTTGCTAGTGGCCTTGGAAGTTCCCTAGTTTATAGGCATTTGAATGACCCCTCTACTTCATAGAAAACAGACCTTTTCATTGAAAGTGATGTTCCACTGCCAGACTTAAAGCAGTTAAGCCTTTGCCTCTTGCCATTTACCTCAATTTTTTCTTACAGTACTTTTGTTACCTCAAGGTGCTTTTTCAGGGCCGGGGGCCCCAGAGGGGGCAATTCTGGAAGGAGGAACTCTCCAGAGAGGAGTTTTCAAGTCAATCTTTCCCAGCCAGAACAAGGCCAGTGACCTACAAAATGAGCTCCAGGTGGTTCCACACTGCCCTGGGGAAGGACAAGGAAGGGTGCCAGGAGCTTCGTCCAAGACTCCCCAAACCGTGCCTTCTTGATTTGTGCCCTACCCAGCAAATGCAGCCTTTCAACTGTTCCCCAGAGCTCTGAGGGAACATAACCTCTTTAAGTCTCCTGTGCTTTCAGAGCCAGGATTCTGGCAACCAAAAGTAGCTAATCAAAAGCAGTAATCAGTGATAGACCCTCATCCTTCCCCCAATCTTGAGAAAGTAGATTTTTATGTCCCTCTCTGGCACCAGGAAGCTACCCCAAGTGCTGGACCCCCGTGCCACCTGGCTGTAAGGATGGGGGATGGGTACCAGTATCCACTGCACAGAAAGCAATTTACTGGTAATTACCATAATTTAAAGCTTCTGCCTCCTACTCTTCCTTGGATGCCTTTCAGTGTTCTAATGGACCTCTGGAGTTTTGAAGTAGTTGATTCAGACAGTTTCTGCTCTTCTGGTGGAGCTACTTACTCTTTCACCTTCCCACAATCCTCCATCTCTAATAGCAATTTTCATGGAACTTGAAAAGCAAATTCTAAAATGTAATGGAAGCATAAAGGGCCAGGGAAACCAAAGATTTGTGTGACTGCTCCCTTATAATCTGCTATATTTTGAACAGGTCAGAGTCACACATACCTTCAAGTCCCAAGATCAAACCACTTCTATCGAGCCAGTCAATATGAATAGAGTTTCTTATAAGCACAATGATTTAAACTAAGAGTACATTGCACTTCATTACATTCAGAATGCTAATATAGTGAAGCTTATACCATCTTTTTTGGACACAGATTTTTTAACTGGAATTAAAATAGGTAGTTTCAATATTTTTCTGATTTACTCAATGATCTTTGAAAGAATGATCAAAATATTCAATGCAGACATAAATGAAATTTTCATCCTCATTGGCTCTAATATACTATCTCAGAACAGTTAGAAGAAATTTAGAATTAGGGAGAATTTTAGGTCACTAAGAAAGAGTCATTTCCTTTTTTTGTGACTCTGTTTCCTATACGTGAACAATAAGCCAATCTGAGCATAAGAATTAATTTCATATGGTTATAATCGTCTTTCTCAATGATTTTTTTCATATCTATCTTATATCGTAGTATAATTATCACTTGGTTGCCCTTTTTATTTAATAAAGTAAAAATAAGAGATGAGTCATTGATTGTGATCACGTTGGACTCTAGTTCCCAGGGTAGATTCCAAGCAGTTTAAATTAACATTTGTGTCCTTGTCAAAGCCAACAGCTTCCCACATCCATTGGCATTAAATATAACATCTGGTTCGGTATAATGGGGTTTTCAAATAAGTTGATGAATAAGTGAGCCTTATGCACTTACCCATAAGAGCAGTGTAAAGGCTTTTCTTTCAGTTGATACAGATGTGTGATATGAGGTTAAATAAAATGGAGAATGAGATCTTGAGAAGATATCTATCTACATTTTTCACATCAAGCATGACCATCCATATCAAGTAGGAAGGTGAAATAGTACCCACATTTTCCTTCATCACCAAACACATGTTTGATGGCTTGGTTACCTGCATGAAGTATTACAGGGGGAGTGTCTCCCATGGTGATTCTCTAATTGAGAGTGTGTCCCAGAAATAAAGAGGAATTGAATCTGATGGTTTACTGATTGTGAGTATAAAAGCATCGATATTGTTGCCGGCAAGGATACGGGTGGTCCTCCTTCTCCCTGGAGAACTGAGGAACCCCTGGACTTCAATCTTTATGAGAGAGTGGAGGGCATTTCTGGAGTTGGGGAAGAAGCCAGTGAGGTGGTGTGGAGTTAGATGAAAACTCCCTTTTACCTCCTCTTCTTGCCAGGATCTGAATGCTATCTCTGTGCATACTATTCTTGAAACTTCCATTGCATAGAAAGTTGCTTCTCCCTAAGAGTAACTGTATAATTGGGGCTTTGGTTAAAGGTTTTAGAAGTTTTTGAAAAAAGAGCACTTGTTAAGCAGTTTAATGTTTAAAACATTGCGATTATAAGAGTTAATTTATGAAAACTTCTTTGCTGGTCTCGCTTCACAACTTCAGTATGAAGTTATCTCCCAATTTCAGCTCCACATGGTCATCTCAGACATCAACCTACTTGTCCCCATGAAAGACCTGCTGCTGAATGGAAACTTCCCCACAGGACTTTCTATAAGAGAACATGGATCCCATGACTCTTTTCCCTTCTAGGAAAAGTCATTTGTTTTGTTCTAGAAATAATTCACTATTTTATCTCTCCTTTTATAGGCCTCCAGAGGTATGGAGCCTGTAAAACTTGTAATTCCATTCAGGACTTAACTGGTTTAAATAATAATAATGTGTACTTCAGGTAAATAGATGAGCTCAAGTTCTAGTTGTTCACCTTCTAGCAATGTGGATTTGGGAAATTCACATCTTGTGCTTAAGTATTTTTCTGTAAAATAAGGGTAACATTATTTACTTCATCAAACTAATGAGTTGGTGGGAGGATTAAATGAGAAAAAAAAATACATAAAAGAACTTTTCATGTTAGCATCCTATGCAAATGTTATTGTGTTTTCCTCTTTAAAATAAGACTGTGGGTTTGAAATGTCAAGGAAATAGTTTAGATGATCTTTAATTTGACCCTAACAAAAAATTTTAAGGTGAGGAAGCAGAGTTTCATTTAAGTTAAATGAATTAAGTAAAGTTTATACAACTGGTAGAATGGAGTATAACACACCTTTAGTATATTTCGAATGGGCATTCAGTGAAGTTCAACAGGAGAAAGTATAATTGCAGTGAAAATTAAGTACGATGAAATGTAAGATAATTTATTTAAATAAATTCATAGGCAGTCTAACAGTTTTATCTGGTGACCACTGATTTTGCATCTGTGATTGTCTAGGACTAGGTTTCTAGTTGCGATTTTGTTCTTTACTTGGTTCCTATGTTTTGTAATAAATTGATTAATGACTAAGATGAAACCCAGAAACTCCAACTTAATATATTTGTGGATAAAAATAACTGACAGGATAATTTGAAAATTTAGAATTTAGAATCAGAAAACTAAGTGACTTCAGCAGGTTTAAATAATGAGCCAAAGCCAGCTAGATGATATTTAAGAGAATAAGTTCAATATTATGTACCATGCTCTTTAATTTTTTTTAAACATAACATACAAACACCAACATTCTTACCATATGATCATTCCATTCTTGGTATATAATCAATAACTCACAATAACATCACATAGCTGTATATTCATCACCATGGTCATTTCTTAGAACATTTGCATCAATTCAGAAAAAGAAATATAAAGAGAAAAGAAAAAATCTCACACCTACCATACCCCTTACCCCTCCCTCTCACTGACTGCTACTATTTCCATCCACCCAATACATTTTGGTCTTTGTTTTCCCTATTTTTTTTTATACCCCTTACGACTCCTTTTCATTGATTACTAGCATTTCAATCTACTAAATTTATTTTAACATTTGTTCCCCTTATTATTTATTTGTTTTTAATCCATTATTTGTTTTACTTATCTGTCCACACCATAGATAAAAGCTCTAAACGTTTTTTTAAAAAAAAAACCCTGGGTGTTAGGTACTATTAACTTCATTTTGCATATAAAGAAATGGAGAAGTGGGTAGGTTATTTCATACAACCAATAAGTAATAGATTTCTGCTTGACTTTGAAGTACTTTTACCCATTAAGTTATGTTCATTTGGAGATGAACTGACACATTTGAGGAGTTTGATCTGTACATGCAGGGACCAAGTAGAAAGATATTGTCTCCTAATATTTGAAAGATTGTCAACAGGTTCTTGACCTTGCCTAGCTAATAATATAGTTTTACTCAAGGATTCCAGGACAGAGCTCTAGTTCATCCTTTCATCTGTTCAGGCCTGAGTTTACTGCATTAACCTCTTATCTAAACTTCATAACACTAAGCTTTTCTTGGAACAATTCGTCCTGCCTCCTATTATGAGGTTAATCTTCCAGAAATACTACTACTATTATATCAGCCTCTGGCTGAAAACCCTTTATTGCTTCCCACAGGTATGCAGGATAAAGTCCAGATACCTTCACTTGGCCTTCACAATCTTTCATGACCTGGCTGCCACCAACATTGAGAATCAATTACTTTTAGCACTGAAAGTTATCTCAGATAAAATGTAGCCCTGTCCTATCATCATCAAATAAGGAAAATGAAGTCTCAAAACTATTATGATTAACAAAACCCTAAAGCTAGTTAAGAGAAGAGCTTAGATGAATCTGCAGGTCTCTATAACATAATTGCTGATAAGACATTCCAACCAACAACAATAAATGAAGTAAAGCACATGAAGTTTGTTATTCTGGACAGCAAGGTAGGACGCCTGTAGCTATTTCTTCTAGAGAAACCAGAGAGAGATTTGTCTTTTCATAGTCCTTTATTATTGCTTTGTTTGTTGTTTTCTTTGAACCCCTAAATATGTCTGAATTGATTCAATGAAACATGCATGTATACTCCAGGAAACTTCAAGCAAATTGCCATATAATAGTCACTGAGATATTTTTGCTTTTTGTTTTTGCTTTCATTTCTCTTTTGTCTGAGTCTGCTCTAAGGAAGAATATCCCAGTGGCAGGAGACTGCTTCTGGGTAGTTTCTAAACTATGTTTGTGGTTTAGAAGGCAAAGCACAAATTTTGGACTCAAAGAGACTAGATTTTACACCTTGGCTCTGTCCATTTCTACCCGCATGACGTTGAGCTAGTGACTGCACCTCACTGAGCTTGAGTTTCCTAGGCTTAAGTAGGGACCTTTGCATCTGACTTTTAGATATGTGTAGTGTTTTATTAAATTAACGAGTTGAAAACACCCGCTCAACCTTTAAAGTGTACCAAGTCTCAAGAGGAAGTGAGGGAACAATAATTCAGCTAATCTCAGTAGCAGTCTTACTTTTGAACATCCAGAGCAGATCTTTGCACATTGACCTAGTAGGATAGAGACATTAAAATTGCAATTTTTAAGGTCTTTTGTCTTTTTCTGGCACCTCCCTGAAAGTCTGCAACCACTGCAGTAGCAGGAAGCTTACATGAGAAGGCGCCCATCCAAACAAATCACAGAAAGTGATTTCTCAATTTCTTCTTTGTACACAGGGAAAAGCAGGCTTTTGTGTCCCAGCAGCTTCCAGGAGCACACCCCCCACCCCTTCCCTTAGGAAGTGTTCCTGACCACTGGTCCCAAAGGATCAGTGCCAGTCCTGTAACTAAAGCCCAATAGCAAACTGGGTGACCCTGCAGGACTCAGTTTTTAGAGAGCCTATTTCGAAAGATAAAACACATTTTTTGTCAGGGGCCCAATGTGCTATTCTCTCGTTCTTTCGGAACTTGCATACTTTTTATGATGTCTGGCATTTTCAGTTCTCCTCTTGTCCCTTTACCCTTTCATTTAACACGTCACTCTTTGACAGAGGCTAACCTTCACTGTCGGGGAAGAATAACCCCAGGGCAGGCTGTTTTCTCATCATACTCTGTGCCCAAGAGGAATTCAGAGAAATAATTTAGTTTTTCCTAAATCTCTTTATCCTCTTTGATTTTTCTCATGCTTTGCTGGTTTGCAGACACTCACTGGGGCACACATAGACAATGCACGAGAGAATTTTTTTATTTAGTTCTTTTCCTCTCCCTTCTTTTTGTTCCTCAAAATTGGTTTTTGTACTTTAAATCATTTTCTAACCTTTTATTGTCAGTCTCCACTCCCTGCTAGCAGTTTCATATGTATTCACATTTCCATTTTAATCATAGCCTCTGAGAATTGGAAAGAAACTTAGAGGTCACTTATCCCAGCTTGCACAGGGACACTGTCTCCAGCTAGCCTAATGGGCAGCTATTCAGCCTGGTTGGACACTTGTAGTGTTGGCAAGCTCACTGTTCTTCATTCGGTACAGCCCACTCTGTTAAGGGAACACTCCCATCATCTTTCTTATTTTTAGCCATTACTATCTCGTGCTGACCTTCAACCATTGTTGAGTTTCTTTCTAGAGCTATACAGAATAAATTTGTCACCATTTATGCACGTTCTCTCTTCTCATGTGCTCCTTTTATTCTATGCCTCTATTTTTCATAGAGTGTGGTATCCTGACTTGTTTCTTTAATTTCTGGAATTTAGCTTATAATTGCTGTTTCCCCCCAACAATTGTCAACAGAGAACTACAATAGGACTATAACTTTCAGTTACTAGAATAGTATTTTTTAAATTAAGCAACCTATGAGTCTTTGTATTATGATATAGATTCTCCAATTAAGTTAATTTATACATGTATACAGGTGTTTCTATTAGGCTAATAGCAGACTCCGAGGTGATATTACTTTGACCAATAGCCTCTTCTTGAATCCATGACTCCTCAAAGTGATATTATCTCCTGGGAACATTTTGAGGCAAGAGAAAAAGAGGTTCTTATAAAGATCTTATAAACAGGGAAAAGAAACACAAAGACTTGCAACGTAGGACTATGTTTTAAATTGAAATAGTTCCAGATGATCTCACAAGAACTTAGTGGAAGAATGGAACAGAGACTAAGAAACTCCAAGAGAAAGTTTTTCGCACAAAGTGGAAAGTACAAGAAGTAGCGTGTGTGAATAGCTAGAGGGATCTGGATTAGAGAGAGGACAACTGAAAGATGCAAAGAATGGAAAACTTTCCTGGGGACTTTTTATCCTTGATATTCTTAAATACGATTTCTTACTTTTATTAATATTAACTTATTACTCTTCAAAGACTATTTATTGATCTCTTACTACATGCTTAGCAAAATGTTAAACACGTACCATAGTGTCTTGGTTAAACGTCACAACTTGATAGAATAGAAATTATTATTGATTTGCTACTGAAGAAGAAACCAAAGATCAGAAAGGTAAAATACCTATCCAAGATTACAGTTCTCACAATTCACAATTCAAACCCAGCTAGGTAGAAGTCTAAAGTATTTAAATTTAAGCACCAAAACATGATAGTATGTGGCTGTTATTCCACATTGTCACAAATGACCTCCAAGATTCAGATAAATTTTTCTGATCTTGCATATATTGTATTACGTGCAATGAATAAATCAAAATGTTAGAACAGAAAAGAACCAAACTGAGAATGTTAAGGCAGAGAATGCTATCCCAGTTTTGTGCCTAGCTAAATTTATATTGCAAAAATCATTCAACTCTTCTTAGGCTTTAGTATCTTCAATGGCAAATGGGAACAGCAACCTATCTCACGGGTTACTCTGTAAATCAAGTAATATAATGCCTGTAAGTGTATCATGTCATCAGAGAGACTTCAAAGACTTTGATACTGTTTGTAATATCAATAGCCATGATATAAGCTAATTAAATTATAGTAAACCATTTATGGATTAATCTGAAAAGCACTTATTTAGTGCCTACAGTAGTATATACAAAGATACATAAAATATAGCTCTTACCCTCAAAAGGTTTGCAATCTAAAAGGCTTATACTAGCATTAGTTGCTATATGTCAGAGATGCAATTTCATTGCCAGCATATGTTTATTCTTGTAGCAATAAACTATACTACTGTTTTTGGGTTTCTTGATAAAGAAAGCACAGAGGAGGAAATTGAGATTTTTGTTTTTGTCCACTCCCAATATAGAATGCATATTCTAATTTGGTACCCCTAGTTTCTATGACAGATTATATTCAAACTTACTATGAGTAGCATGATGCTGCTCACTTATAAATACCTTTATAAATCACCTGACTATGGAAAGGCATAGTAATTTTAAAATATTCATATAATAATTGGTATCCAAAGCCAGAAATGTATAAAAATGTCCATACAACAAGGACACACTCTGACTCTAAATAGCCCTTCCTTGTGATTCACTTTATCCTTAGATACAAACATAGAGAATGGTGATCAGTAAAAATAATTCAATTACTTTCCAAGATGGATAATATACCCAAGGTAGTAACAAGTTTCATCACTGCATTCATTCTACTGAAATTTCTGATCAAACAAAATCCTCCATTTTATGTTAGCCAATTCGTTTTCACTCCTCATCTCCAATTATTCAGTCAAGCAAATCATGATTATCTCAATAGCTTGAGGAATGATTTCAGCACCTTACGTCCAAGGCCAGTAAATGATTGACAACACAATGAAAATATCAACTATGAAAGCATTTTAGGATTTTTTTTTAAGTGGGGAGGTTGGCTTCAAATGGAAACATAAAAAGAGACAGTTATTTTATCTAGGAAAAATGTGTGTGTGTATCTTTCTTTAAGTTCTATTTCCTTAAGGTCTAGGGATGGAGCGTATTAGGTAAAAATGGGGTAATAAATCGACTGTGAAATTGAGGATTACCAATGCAGTAATTGAGGCATTTCTTCTTTCTGCTTTAATAATTACAAAAGTTAATGTAGAAAAGCAATGTAGTGATTATGTCTTTTCATCTATCTAAGCTATGAAGTCTTCTTCTCCATCATTGTTGATTTACTGTGTGCCTAGGAGTCCTCTTCAGTAATAGTATGTACCTGTTCACCTGATAGGGATTCTTCCTATCTGAGGTCGCTGCTAAAATGCTCTGTTTTTTTAAAGGAAATCATTGGCCCCCAGTAATAGTATTATCATTTATAATTTACAGAACAGGAAATAGAAATTAAGGACCTCAAGGAAGCTGGAATTGATGGGACTTGGTGGTGGGGTTAAGTACAGATAAGAGAAGTTGCCTTACCAAGTGACGATATTGTGAATTACTGATTATGTATGTTGTTTTATTTTGTTTCTTTACTTTTTTAATTAATAAATAAATTTAAAAAAAAAAGAGAGAGAAGTTGCCTTCCACAAGAGTCAGGAGAAAAGAATGGGGACAATTGGGGAAAAATCAATAAGTGGAAAGTGTTGATGGTTACAGTTTTCTCTCTTGAGAGCCTCATTTTTTCCTAATGATTTAGGAGGTAAGAGACAGTTATGAGAAATGTGGAAATTTGGGAATAGTGAAGGTTTGAAGTAACTGAAGGAGTTTGGAGGCAAATGACTAAGAAGGACCCTTGTGCTGTTAGAATCCTGTCTTAGTCATATTTCAGTCTCATGGCTGTGTATTTTTCTATTGTAGCAGGCTACAGTTAACTCTGTCACTGGGGCATGGGGGATGGTTCTGCTCACAAGATGGAGTGGACAGAATAACAGTGGGTGAGTGATTCAAGTTTACCAATTGAAGAGGTCTGGGAAATATTAGCCTTGGACATTAAATGGATCAACTGTGAGGATATCACTAAGGCAGTAAGTAGGATTAGAAGTACAGAAAAATAGCATGAGTCAAGAAGGAAAAGTTTCTGCAGAAGTGATTGGTTAGTCATGGATTTGGCTAAGGGGAGGGCAGCAGAGATAAGATTAAGTGACAAGGAACCTCAAGTGGTTTTTATTTTTTGAGGAGGAAATAGTTTGATCTATTTCAAGAAGCAAGTGGAGTCTCCCACAGATGACTTTTTGTGGTGCACAGAGAGTGAGAAAATGAGAAGTCTCCAACTGATAAGCTAGGGGAGGCAGCATTCAGCCCTAGGAAGGGAGGCAAGTCCATTCAGTGGATCCATGGTTGTTGCAGAGCAAGAAAGGGAGGGAATAGCAGTGAGAAGCAACCATGGTGGAATAAAAGAAAGCTGTAATCAGAGGGGCTTGGATGTGGTGCAGTAATGAAGGATGGCAAGGCAGAATTAGCTGACTGGAACACTGAATTAAAAATGTGTCTGTGCCAAGGCACAGAGACACTGGGTGGTGTCCAGGCATGATGACCTTTGTTGTCTGTTGCTCATTGCAAAGAGGCCTGCATTAGAGAAGGAAGGTAAGTCAGAAGCTAATATATATCATACTGTAAATAAATACTCTCATTTAATCTTCATAACAACTCCAGAATATAGATTTAATTATCTCATTTTTCAAGAAATGAAGAAACAAACTCAGAGAGGTGAAAGAAACTTCCAAGGTTGTTAAAGCCAGTACATGCTTGGTACCACCCAAGTTTGTCTGAATATTCTTTCCTATATATCAATTTAGAAGAATTGTTATTTAGCTCCAGATTGGCACTTACTCTGAGTCAATTTTTGACCAAGATTCTTTATCCTGGGAAATTAATAATAATATTGACTTTGTCTAGCTAATATTAATTGACTTTTTAAGTGATCAAATGAGATATTTGTAAAAACAGTTCAACATGAACAAAGTATAAAGGCATATATTAACTCCATTCATGAGTATATTCTTTACCCTCCCCTTAAATCTTTACATATACAAGTAAATACACTTACTCTTTCATTTATTAATTTATAATGTAGTGATCTTTCTATAGTATAAACTTATCCTCTGAGGAATGACTAGGTTCAGAATATGGAAATATTTACAAGATACGGTTAGATAATTTTCCATAAAGGAACATTTCTCCTTTGTAGAGCAATCATGCTGATTCACATTCTCTTCACTACTTGTCATTGTCATATTTCTTAGTCGTTGCTAAGTCTAGTGAGTATAAAATGATATCTCATCATGGTTTTAACTTGCATTTTCTTGATTAATTATTAGACTGGGAATCTATTTGTTTACTGGTCACCAGTATTTCTGCTTCTGTGGAATATCTGTTCATGTATTTTGCCTATTTTTCTATTGGGGTGGTTGCTCTTTTTAATTGAATCCCTCTCCTTTTATAATTGTAGAGTTTTCATGAAGAGGATGAAATATTGTACCCAAAGTCATGCACTAAATTAGTTTAAGAGCCTGAATTAGGACTGACCTAGTCCAGTGCTTTAACACTGTCATGACCTCCTTTCTACCAAGACTTCTCCTTCTTAAATTTAAGGAGTACCTGGGCAAAGTCATTTGCACAGGACTATGTGGAATTTTGAGGTTGAATGGTTCTTATTACCTCAACTTCATATCCTTGCAACAGAAAAGAAGTAAAATGTGCCAGGCGCATCAATTATAAGGGAACCATGTCAATTTCGATAATACATGCAATTGGTTGTAACACAACCACTAACATAGATCTTTTAGTCTGGAGAGATGTGAGGTTACATGTAGATTTGATTTGAAACCTTGTGTAAGATATATGACAGGCATTAGAAATATGACACTTGGAACAGAAAATAATAAAAAGTGACTTGTTGGAGAAGCTGGCTGGCCAGCCAGCTTTATGAGATTTTATTACTGCAGTATACTTCCCCTTTGTTTCATGGTAATAATAATGCTCTTGTCAGTTTGTCATTCTTCTCTGTCTGACAGTATATGAGAAAAGAGAAAGTGGGGACTAGCATATCAGAATACAGAAAAGAAAAGAAGGAGATGATTTGTTGTCATTTCCTAATGATATCTTCAGAGAATAATTTTGGATCAGCCATGAAAAAATAAATACACAAGTAAAATATTTCAGTGAATTCATTCATTCCTCCATTCTCTCATTTCTTTGCATCCCCTCATTCATCATTTCAAGTACAAAACATTTTCCTCAAACAATATGCTGAGTAAAACTAGTGAAGGAATTCACCTTTTTCTAGTGAAATGGCATCCTGTGGTCTACATGCATTCTTTGTCTTTCCTTCTTATCAGTTTCCCAGTTTCTAACACCAGTCTTTCCTCTTTGCTCTTTCCTTTCTCTACTTCTTTCAGTGTCTCTAAGATTGAGGAGAAACTTATGTCTCTGGAGGTGCTCTTATTTGTATGCATCCTCAGATTATTCACCTATCAGATGCAGAAAGTTTGACTTTCTAGTCCTGAAAGTACTAAACTAAAACCATAGGTCTTCATGGAGGGCAAGAGCAGAACTTTGATCATTAGCCCCACCAAGTGCTCTATGAGATGAATCCAATGGCCAGGACAAAGGCAGAAATAGATGGGAGGTCTTGAGAGAATATGAGAATGAGAAAAGGGCAGATAACCCAGTAACAAACCTTAGAACACAGCCCATAATCTCTTTTCAGTAATTGACATGGGACAAATAGTTATTTGTTTCAAACATCACAATAGAAAATATTATATTTGTAACTGTGCCATGTCTTATCATTACAGAGTGGAAAATATTCTGCCAAAAGCATTAATTTAATTCCCTTCTTCATTACCTCCTTCATTTTTTTCTCCTCCTTCCTAGTGTTTTTCTCATATTTGCTTTAATTGTAGAGTTAATTGAGCCGTTATTAAAGCTCTTATAATCCAATCCTGCTGTTTTACACATAAGGAATTGTTGCCCAAGGGGCATTGTGGAGCTTGTCCAAGTTCTTAAAACCTGAAACTCTGGTTTATTGACTTCTCGACTGGTGTTGTTCTACCAATTATGACCAGAATTTCTATTCTTGGAATCCACTTCTGAAATACCTTCTGACAGCATTATAGACTGGCTCTTTCCATTTTTCTATTTCATTTTAGTGAATTTAAGATATAACTTTAATATTCAGAAACTGAGCATCCAGAGGTCCCACATTTTGTAGGTTAATTGTCAAACTAACAAATCTCCTACAGAGAAGAGCTGGTTTTGCAGGATTGATAAATGGGCCTTGTAGAGACCTCAGAAGAGTCAAGCTATGCTCTGCTGACAGTTTAACTAAATGTAAATGGTAAATAAGTATATAAATACTTTTTCTGGGATTGTTTTTCTGGACTTGTTTCCTGGGATTCTCCAAGAGCACAAAAATGTTGGTTATATAAAGAGTAGAATTTATTTCATTATCCTTAGAAACCCATATTTAGCAAAATTTCACATAAAATGTGACATTTAGTTATATCATAAGAACAATCATTCATTCAACAAACATTCATTGAATACCTGCCACTTGCAGAAATGAGTAACAGGCAAAGAAAATATAGAGGACAGATACAATTCTTGCCTTCAGGGAGTTCACAGGGCAGAAACAGTATGCAAGCCAGCAGTTAAAATCCTCTGTCAGAGTAGACACCATGTGCCCGAAGATTTAAAGAATGAGCCGAGCTTTTTCAGACAGTCAAAGCAAGCTAGGAGAAGGCATTGGCAGCATCAGAAAAGCAGTGTGTATGGACTCCTACTTTTACCTCTCCTTCTCCCTTAGAGAAGATTCCTCAGCACTGAAGACTGAGAGTAGTGGCAGGAAGACTAATCTAAGCAGCAAGATACTGCCTAGACACTCTCTGCCATTTTCCTAACCAAAATCCCTTCTATCCTTTCCCCAACATGATGAGGGAGTAATTTGGGCCAGAGTTGGACACACAATGGAAAGCACTCCACAAGAAGGACAAACTTTTGCCATGCTGATTTACATATTCATAGCAGAGTTTGGAATGGAAGCAGGAAACCTTTAGTCAACAAGAGTTTGTAACAAGGAGTGAATCTTGATGGAGAAATGGCCTTTTAATCTTTTTTTTGGTGGGGGGGGTGGTGTTGGTGAGGGCTGCTCCAGAGTTCAGTCACTTCTATAAGTGAGAAACTTTGTGTTCTTCCTTCAAGTTCACCCAGACCCATGAGCTGGCCCTTTAATACACTACCAAAAAGGAAGAGGCAATGATCCTTCAATGCCAACCAGATTTATCTCTCCTTGTTCTTTACTTTATTACATCTATGTTGTCCCCAGTTTGTTTGTTGCTTTTTTTTTTAATGTTGGTGACCTGTTCTTGGAGCAAATAAATGAGATACACATATTTAGCTTTGGTGAGATCTTAAATTTTCACCATTTTCTCTTTTATGTCTTGTTCACGTTACTTTCAACGTCAAAAAATGTAAATCGTTTTATAATTCTGACAGCTTCTTCCTATATATTGCCTGTCTTTCTATAATGTACCGCTGATATATACATGACCTTCTAAATATATTAGTTTAGCTTACTTTTTTTTAACTACCCTCAAACATTTTCCTCTTCATATTCAATAGATTCTCTATCTGAACTCCCTTTCTGATTATCCGTACCCAATGAACAGGAACCAGAAGCAATACAGGAAAACCAAAATATAGGGGGAGAATGAAACCTTTGAAAAAAGTTAGGTGTGCTGGATATATTTCATTTGATACACTTTTCACCATTCTTAGTGACCTAGGAAACTGACCCATGTGGACTTTATTATTGGATTCTCTTGCCCTTTGGCTGCCAGTTGGGTTCACCCCATGGAAGATACCAGAAGATGATTAGAGAAAAAGAAAAGAGTTAGATTAAGGTGTTTATCCTCATTTTTCCTTCTGCCAGGTCATCACTGGTTGCTGTATTCATCTACTGCCATCCACAGCTCTTGTCAGGCAACCTTCTCTAGAGAGCTACAGTCCTACCTCTGGGAATCACTTTTTTTCCCCTTGGCACTTCGGCCCTAAGGGCATTAATAACCTCCTGCTGGTATTAACCTCAGGGTATTGCACTTTCCTTTCTTGGTTCCTCAAGGCATTCTTTATGGCGCTCCATGGCAGGTGGTTGTATGTATCTGGGGCTTAGGATAGACGTTCTAGGATAAAAATATAGATTTCGTAGTTGAAGTCAGAAACAATATGCAAAGCAAGAAGGGAACATGCCTGAAGAGAGAAGACTAGAAAGAGAGTTAGTGGGATTCCATATCTTCTTCTTCCCTTAGCTTTATCCATGGATTTTAACTCTATTATTACCCCCTCATTTCATCATTTATTCAAGTTCTTGTACAGCTTTACTACTGTCTAGAATATACAATGGTTAAATGATAGTAATGAAAAAAAAAGGAGTGATTCTTTAATGGGCAAAAATGTAACTAAATTTAGTGTTTAATTCTGTTAAGTAAATATAAGTCATGGCATATTTGAATCTTTATTATAACAAGTTACATATAAATGAGAACCTTCTTTAATATGTGTTAACTATTTGCTCTATGAAAAGAAACACTTTAACCAGAGTTCTTTTTTCTTTACTAACATTTCTCACAGGCTGCTTCAATTGTTTTTTTGTTTTTATCCTCTTTATGGAACATTAATTTCAATGGAGCAGATCTTCATCTCTATGATAATTTTCACTTAGTTCGATGTTAATTATTTTCACAGGTAGAGGAACCGTAGGATAAACCATTTTTCACAGCTCCCCTTATTGCTCCTGTAGTCCCAACTTCCATTTAGCTATAAAAGAGTTTTAAACATTTACATTTTCATTATCTCTGGACAATTCATTTTGAATGGAGAGCAGTCACCTTTTCTCCCAGTTTCTCATGACTGAATTCTAAAATGTGTCCTGGCTGCTTCCTTTCTAGCCAAGTTATTTTATACTGCATTCATATCTCCACATTAATTAATTCAGGTCTTATAAATCATGTTGCTGATCCAAATAATAATAGGACTGAAATGGAGCATTTTAAAACTCTTCCTCTGAAGTTTCAGCTTGTTATTTGTTTACTCCCTTAGAATATTCCTGTCTTCAGCCTCACTTCCTACACAACTTTTTATTACTTCCCGAATGGTAAAGTATTAAATTCAATAGCAGAAAAAAATAGAATACATTATACTTTGTACACTATCACCATATTACTTAGCAAATTCCAACCATGAATTGTATATCCCTAGCTATGATCGAATGGGATTTTGCTTGACTCTTTTGACCCTCCTTTGGCGTCCTAGTGTTTTTCTCTCTATGTTCGTAAGAAGGAATGTTTCGCCCTATAAAGCTGGTAGAGTCTTAAAGACATGGTCCTGAACTGAGCAATTGGCTGGGCACAATTTTGGATAAACTACCCTCACACAGTGAAGTGTGGGAATTCTCCATGCCCTTTGGTACTAACTTGTCGCTATTTTCACAAAACTAAGATGGTAGCAATTAATGGGAACATGTTCTCTGGGTACCTGAATTTCAACTTGACACATAAAACATGTCATCTAATGCAAAGAACCATAAATCACTATATGACCACTAACTACATGTGTTGTCTGCATATATAATATTTATCTTAATTTATTTTTCATATGTTTTTATTTTGCTTTAAATCTACTAAATGGCAGTAATTTATCAGCTGACATTTATGGTTACCTTCTTTCATCCTTATATCCCCTTGATGTTAGAAGTAACACATACACACAAAAAAACAGACTCCCAGTTCACCCTGATGTAGATTTTTGTTCGAGAAAGTGGAGATACTACCATTTTTATCATTTTATTTTTGCACCCTAGAGAGTAGAATTTAAAAAGAATTTTGAATGAAAAAGGAGGGTGATCTGAGGAAAGGATGGAGTCTATTTCAGGACTCTGGGATGGCATAGAAAATAGCACATGACCTTTATGATAGAAGACAGGGAAAGAACAGTTTGTTATTGGCCTTTTTGTTTTGATTCTTCCTCGGTTTTTTATAGTTTGTTTTTTTATGTACAATTTATTTTCTTTTTGAACTATTTTGTAGATGAGCCTTAATATAAATGTACTGTGTAAGGGGAAATGCCAGCTCTTAGTCATCTAGAAAAAAATGCTTCACTCTGACCTAAGATTAATAGGTATAGATAGTAACAGGGGGCCCAGATTGGAAATAGATCTGATTTCCGAGTCTTCCATTATGGGATACCAATATGTAAAATAAATACAAGTGGTGTTTCTCAGTTGTGAAAGGAGATGGGAAACTTGCACAATATTCCTGTCATCCACTGCCAGAGGGTTTGAAAACTACTGGCATAATTCTTTTCTGTTCTTAGAGCATCATACTATTACCCTTCATTATTAAATAAATGGGGACTGCTGACACATTAGCTATAACTCAAGTCCTTTTGCCTGTGGCTGTGAAGTCTGTTGCCAAGAGGGTTGTTTTATATAAATTGAAGTAGCAAATCAATGCAGACAGGGAATAGGGAGAGAGACTGGTATCATATGAAGTTTATTTTATTGTTTATAACCATTTTACCAAAGGATGCGTTTAAGCAATAGAATAACGGCCTCTGTTTCCACTGATCCCTTCAGCAAATACTTAGCATACACTATCTGGAGGCCACATTTAAAGGGAGGTTAGTCCTAGGAATGCTGAGGGAAATGCTTCCTTCTTCAGAAACCCTCAGGAAAGCATAATGGAGGAAACAGGTACTTTGGCCTATCGTGACAACTATCTTGGCTGGCGCAAGTGCCAAAACTCCACTTCAGTTTGTGCTTGGTAGGCAGTACAATAAGTCAGGAAGTCACCCAGGGCAGGGATGCTCAGCTTTTAAATGACTCTGTCTGTGCCATACCCAACATGTCTTTTTATGGGTTTTTTTTTTTTTTTTTTTTTTTTTTTGGCATGGGGAGACTCCGGGAAACAAACCCCGGGTCTCTGGCATGGCAGGTTAGAACTCTGCCACTGAGCCACTGTTGCCTGCCCCAATATGTCTTTTAAACACAGAAACTGTCCAGTGTTTTTCTTTAAAGTATCTCTGTAAAGTAAGGAACCACATAGATTCTTTATTGGCAAAGCATTCAGTGGGTTCTGATTTCCACGTTGTTGATTTACTCACCTACTCATCTACTGATTTGATGTTTATACAAATGAATCAGAAGTATTAGAGTTAAAAACAAACTGATGCACACAAAAGTAAGGGAAAGAAAATGAATATATTTACATGCTGTACAACAACATTCTTAATACTATGAGAATATTGCATTAATCTTATTGAGTAATATTTACTGATACCTGAGAAATGGTTTAGACTTTCTAGCATATGGAAAACAACCATGAGAAGACCAACGCATCGAAAAAGCCACAAGACACATATACACATTCACTGTCTATATATTTTATTAAGACCTCTAGTGTCTAGTCACCCCTCAGTAAATTGAAAAGTTTTTTTGAAGACATGAAATGTTTCACAGAATTCTGAAAGTAATTGTAAAAAATTATGACCTTTCAGTGGCTTTGATTATTGCATGAGAAATCTTCAGACCTAGACTCAAATATGCAAAATATTATTGAATCCACATTCCTAATTAGTCAAAACATTTTGTAAAATCAAGAAAATTTTATTCATTCACTAAGAAATTCAAATTGATTCTTCACATTTTATGAATCAGAGACATGTTTAATAACCAAGTATTTTACTATGTGATTACCTGATTTGGAAGCAGTGCACTCATTGTGACTGCTTGACATTGATCAGTCCTTTTGCTATTTTACCTTGTGTACATATTTTGAAACTGTTTACTCTGGTGTTGTTTTTAAATTTCTTATATTTTTTAAAGCAGAATTTGGCAAGTTATTAACATTTTTAGGCTAATTGAGCCCATTTTTAAGCCAATTAAGAGGGAAGTAAAGAATGGCCAGAGAAACTTCTTCATGTAGTATGAGAAGATGGAATGTAGTGACAAAGGAAGAGGTTGTCCATAGCTTGGACATATAGACTTCATCCATTGTGGCAGGAAGGAGGGCAGTATTTGGGTCCTGGTCTTTTGGTCTGTGTAAATGACATTATGCAAGTCTTTGGATCTTTTCTTATATTCACTATTATCTCTGTGAAGAGGAAGGAGCAAGGTCATCTGCTAAGAAGAATGGGTAAGCAAGTGCTGGACATTGGAAGAAAAGTAAAATTATATGAAATCATTGCTTAATGGCACTTCAGGATGCCAGTGATATAGTTGCTGCTTGTGATGGGAGAGATCTTAAAATAGAGTGGACGAAATTATAGTAATTGAAAATGGCTGGAGTATCCTTAAGATAATCTCAAAGAGAGATTTGAACAAGCATGATAGAAGGTAATGATTAATAAAATATTTATGATTTAAAGTTATAGCTCACCACGTTGAGAGTCAATAAAACAATCACGCATCTATAGAAAAAAACTTATCTCAGAAGCAAACCTTCAAATAACTGTATTATAAAAGATTAAACTAAGATATTTTACAAACAACACATATTCAACCAAATTCCCCCTGCTAAAAATATTTTTAAATATTTTAATTAAAAACTATTAATTTTAGTGAAAGCAGAGAGCTTTCTGTTCAATGAATAAATAAAATAATATTATACAATATTGTATCTTTTCTCATTCTTTAACATTTATACTTTGGAGCATATTTTAATATAAAATGAGTACAGTAGTAGATGTACATTCATGAATTAAAAGTTATATAAATTTATTGATGAGAACATTCTCAAACTTTCTTAGCCAAAGGATGTGTCTAGAGAACATTTTATTAGAGAAGAGGGGTAAGAAAACAAGTCTGGAAAAGGAAGGCAGGAGAAAGGTATAAGGAATGGAATTTAAGAGAAGGGAGGAAAAGGACCACAGAGAAGAAGAGCTGTCATTTGTGAGTTGAAAAGAGAAGTGGGGAATGGAGAGTAAAGGGAAAATGGGAAAGAGGGGGAGAGACTTGAGGATGGCTTGTGTTACTTACTTTTGCATGACACCAGGGCCTATGCCTGAAGAAGTTCAGGGTCTCTAGGGCACAAATATATAAAGAGCCTCTGAGTCACTTTTCCCAGACAACTTAAAAGGGAAGGGAACAATTGGAGGGCCTGAGACACTGAGGAGCATATAGCCAAATTTTTAGAACTGGATTAGCAATATTACCTTCAACTAAAGAGGCAATCCATGGTGTCAATGACAGAACTGGTGGCAGGGGTGGTGGATATCAGGGAGAGAGGAAATTAGGTGAACTCTAAATAAGAGCAGATAGTCCTGCTCTATTCTCTAAGGTCTTCACTTAGGCATTTTATACTAATGTGAAAATGTCCTTTCAGTTCTCTCTGGAGAAATGTAATTTTGGGAAAGACTAAGAATTTCATTTACTTATGATCAGTTTGAAAAATCCAGCATAAACTTTAAAAAAATATGCTTCACCTGCTAGAGAATTACATCATATGGAGAATGAACAGCAGCACCCACATTTCAAAAGCCAGAAGAAGGTCTAATGAAAATACACATTTATGCAAAGTACTTTCTGTGCGGCCTAAAAACCGCCTCAAAGTGACTCAGAGTTCACTCACAGAAAAATAATTAAACCCCTGAAAGTCAACAAGTATTTATTAAGGGCTTAAAATATGCTCTACACTGTAGGAATTATGTTGGATATAAGATCAAGTTTTTGCTTTCAAAGAAATTATTTACTTTCTAGAAGTTAGAACTTGCAATGTAAGTTTGAGATAGTTGTCAATAAGTGATTGCATTCGTATTTACAAAGAGGGAATGCTAACCAAATTTAAACAGAAATGGATTTGTGATGTTGCATGAAAGAATGAGAAGGAAACAGAGCAGAAAGGGGAAGAGAGAAAAAAATTTTGCCTGAGGCAAAACAGTGTCAAAGATTTCAAGAAAAGCAAAATAAAAGGGAACAGAGAGTAAGAGTAGGGAGTATGGATAGGAAGAAAGGAAGTAGAAAGAGAAGTGAGGATAGCCAGAATAATCAATACAGTGTTGCCTGAATGTTTGTCCATTCCCCTTTTATTTTCATTATTTAATATATTTATTTAAAAAGCATTTATCTCATATGCACAAGGCACAGTGCGGGTCAGTGATGATATAGAGTTAAAGAAGCCGTGATCTCTGATCAAGAGAAACTCACAATTTAGGGGGATCAAAGCAATAAAGCATTGAATAAATTGCAGTGGGTCATGAATGTTTTGGCAGAAGGAGAGGGTGCTCATGGGAGCTCAGGAAGAAGTTAACGCACCTCCAAGATCTAAGGGCTCCAGGGTCTCAGATGTTTTCTTTCCGAATTTGAAACTGAAGAGTAGGTTGAAGTAATATTAATTTTTCTGGATTCAAGAAACATTTCCCTACTAATCCAGTTTAGTCGGATCAACTGTGGTTCCACTGTTCCCACCTGGAGACATAATACTGCTAACCAGGAGTATCAACCCTAACTTCGTGTTAGAATCTCATGGGAAAGCTAAAAAGAATACTGGTGTTAGAATGATTAAATAAAATCTCTTCAGTGGAAACTGGGTGTTGGCATTATTTAAAAATCATCTCCAAATGAGTCTAATTTGCCTCCAGAATTGAGAACCACCAGCCTATCCATAGACTTAGACTGACTCCTGCCATAGCAGACGTTTATCAAAAGCTTCTGGGTTGGTTCCAATCTTATAAACAGAAACAACCTCTTCTTTTGGTGGCACTACGTCCTCTCACTGCACTGCCCTTCTTAATACTGCATTATTTGGTTGAGGCCATACGACATTTGGCTGCTGATGAAATCAATTTTATTTGAAGAACATCCTTGTCTTGGAATTTTTGTTATTTCTTGCAGGTCAATTTATTTTGGCTAAAAGGTGGCCAGCAAAATATTTTTTTCCCTGGTTATCTAGTAATAATTGTAAATTCTCCCTGTATGTGTTCATGTGAAAATAATTTTCAAAAAAATACTAGTGCTAGTCAATTGCTCTAAGAACTAGGTAAATGTATCTAAAACAATATATATTTTAAAGATAATGAAGAAAAAATAAAGAACTTTTATATGACGTAAACATATATTCACGCTATTTAGTAGAAAATTTCTACTTCTGCTTATTCCAATGCAGATTTTAACTTTTACTATCCAATAGGTTTTGTAGATTGTTATAGGTTGAATTTGGTTGTCCAAAACTCTTGAAGTCCCAAATTGTGGTACCTATAAATGTGACCTTATTTGGAAATATGGTCTTTGTAGATGTAATCATGTTAAAATGAGGTCCTACTGAATTAGATTGGGCCTTAATCCAATTTGACTATTGTCCTTATAAGAAGAGGAAAAGAGACACAGATAACACACCAACACAAATAGAAGAAGGTCATGTGAAGATGAGGTCAGAGAAAGGGGTTATGCCCTGACAAGCTATGGAATCCCAAGGGCTGCTGGATACCACCAGAAGCTAGGAAGAGGCAAAGGACTGCTCTTCTAGAAATTTTAGAGAGAAATTGGCTCTGCCAACAAATTGATTTTGGACTTTGAGCCTTCATAAGTGTAAGAGAATAAATTTCTGTTGTTTCAAACCACCAACTTTGGGATGTCTTGATACAGGCATCCTTAAGAAATAATGCATAGGCAATGAAGAATAATCCAAGTCAAACTCTGTATCTAAACCTTTTGAATTTTGCCTGGAAACTTTGTATCATGGTTCTCAGACTGTCATGACAATTTAATTTTTCCCTGCTAGAAAAATATCAGAAATATTTTGAGACTATTCAGCATAGCTGTAATACTTCTTCCTTTGTCCAGATGCCTGAAGGAAATATCAGATTCTTCCTTCTTTTTTCTTTTGCAGTAAGAATAAAAGAAGGACAAGGGCCATTACGGTAGGATCCTCCTGCCTTCACAGGCTCTCAGAATATCTTGTGCACAGGAGTCTGTAGCACAGGTAGCAATGAAACTATTCTTTCTTTGATATCTACTCAATTTTCTTACCTCTCTTTTCTGATCAGTGGAACAGCTAAATTTAATAAAATTATTGAAACCAGTCTATTTGACGTGACTGAAACTAACCATAACTCTCTACTTACCTTAAAAGAATCAAGTATTTTTCCCATCTGAAAATTTTTATTTTCCAGGTACTACGCAATCTTACAGACATTGGAAAAACTGTTGAATAGGACTCATGAGGGATATGTTATACTTTGTTTAAATAAAATGGATGTAATATTCATGGTGGAATTTCTATGTCAAGAATTATATTAAAGTGTAAAAATCTGTGAATTAGTGGAGGGTAGCGCTGTGATGTGCTTTTAAGTTATAATAAAAGAGAGGGTGGTGTGATGGTCACTCAACAGGCAGAGTTCTCGCCTGCCATGCCGAAGACCCGGGTTAGATTCCCAATGCCTGCCCATTCCAACAACAACAGCAACAACAACAACAAAAAAGAGAAACAGAGCTGATGGTGTTCAGGGTAATGTTTATAGATTGCCTAGTCAAATACTTTCTTAAACCAGATAGTCAGGCTGGTGGAGGAAAAAAAAGTTTATTTATGCTGAGGGAATTATAATATCTCCAATATTGATTAGGAGCCAGTTTTTGCTACATAGAGACTCTGAGATCAGAAAGGAAATATATCTTTTTTTGCTGTTGTTTCCATATTTAAGAATTTGAGGACACAATAAATAGAATTGCCACTATGGATTTATTTCTCATTGACAAAAATAAATTTAAATATAAGCAAAGAGAAATTGTCGGAGTGCCCAAGCCATCTTTATGTGCATAAAGTAATAACACTGTGCAGAAGAAATTTCAAAGAAGATAAGCAAAATTTCATCTCCAGATACTCTAAAAGAGGAAATAACTGAAAATAACAATAAGTGGAAAGTCCCAAAATAAAATAATGAAAATATAATTATAAACAATACAAATGAAGAAAAAGCACCTATAGAAATAAAAATGACTCAAGAAGAGCTTTTATCCAAATTGATATCCTCATGCTGTCCTCTAAAATTAATCTCCCAGGGGTTAGTTACAGGAGCTACTATGATGAACTCGATATTAAAACTATATATATAAAAATCAAGATATGAAACACATAGACAAAGGAAAGTACAAAGAAATGATATGTTAGAATGGCTCAAATAAAATTTGGATGGAAAATACCTAAATGAGATAAAGCATTTTTTCAAAAAGGCTAAAGTTATGGAAAAAATAACCTTAAACCTTTACTTGTAGAAAAAGCACAAAGAAAAATCTGAGTCCCCTGCCATTAGAATATGACATAATGTTAAAATATTAACAAAGAGAAAGATAACTAAAATATTATTTTGCTTACACTCTTTTCCATGTAGGAGAATACACTGTAAACTTAAAATAGCAGAGTTATATTTGATGCCAAAAAAGAAAGTAATTATAAAAGGATCTTTTAGTAGTTTGAATTATTGGCTCCTACGTGTTTATTTTCTACAAAACAGGAAAAATAAAAACAATTGGGTGAATTTATTTAATAAAACTATTTAATTTAAAAGAATGTCTTTTCTTTTGATATTTTCTTCATTTACTTTTCTGGATTTCACAAAATATTGCATACAAAAAAATATATATTCTAGAGTCAAAGTTCTACTTTTTGAAAAATTGGGTAATTGAGTTATGACACCACTTTCATCCCATAGGATTCCTCAAGGATTATCAGCACTGATTCCAAAAGCATATTAATAAATAATTTTTAATATCTATATTTAATTTTAACTCAAAAGACATTAAAGTAGTCAGGTTCTCATGTCCTGGAATATAGAATCAGTTTCAAGATATACAGTTCTACATGAAAAACAAAGTTATAAATCAGTTCTGTCTGCTACTTTTTATATAGAAAATACAGGGAATTTTTACGCAAATTCCTCTATGTGCAGAATTTATTACAGTTGCTTTATGGACGGAAACTGGCTGGAGGACAAAAATGGAAAAAACACTGAGTAACTATATACACTTTTTCTATTTTGCATCATGTATCTATTGCTTATTCAAAATACATTTTTAGATTGAAAAATAATTTCAGTTGCTTCCAGTTTGTTATATTTTGTCAACCAGTAAAACCCAAAATTGAAACTAACTCAATTTTGCCAACTTTTAATTTCATCATAAAAGGCATTACAACTAACTTATACCTACCATCAACATTATTTCATTAACAAAATAAAAGAAACTTAGAGCCAAAAGACAGGCTAAAGGAGCATCCCATGTTCCTTCCAGGTTACAGGATCTTTTTTCTCATCCACTGTTCAAATCTGTATATTTCCTGTTAATTTCTAAAGGAATAGACAGTGGTAAAATCTCTCACCTTCCTGACAGTGGTTCGACCAAAACAACTATTTGAAAATTGTCACTTTAGTTACATGATTCTAAAAGAAGCAAAATGGTTTGGTGCTCTTATTACTGAAAAATCGTTGGACATTGTGCACATAGAAAAGCAATCATTTGGGGGGATGTTAGCATGACTCTTTTTCCTCCTGGCTTTCAATAGAGGTCATCTTTCATGATCTCATAAATCTACTTACAGAAAAGAACAAAGCAAAAGATTTATTTTCTTTATATGAGAGTAAAGTACTCATTTCTTAAAAGTCTCCTCTACCTTCAACCTTGGGGAAGCTTCTGGTATCTGTGTTCATTTTGAGCCTGTCTCATCTGTCCTCCTTTGAATTTTGCCTTGTTTTGTCCAATCTAGAGGATAACAGCATCTATTGCTTTATATATCTTCTTTCCAGAAACAATGGCCTGTGGCACTTCTATTATTTATTCTCTCTCTTTCTGTCAGTGACACAGCAGTCAGCTGCTCTGCTGCTTGCCAAGAATTCTGCTTTTCCAGGCCAGTGATTCCATTCCCTCTAGCTTTTTCTCTGATTTAAATTTTTGTGAACGAAAATAGACATAGTAAATAATATGGTGAATAATTCTGCCAAATGGTGAACAAGATTTCAGTTGTTGATGACATTGGTGTTGATGGTCCTGATGGTGATGGAGGCAATGGTGGCGATGCTAGGGTCATGATGGTTGTGTGATGGTGATGGCGCTAATGGGGTGATGGTAGTGATGGTGCTAATGGGGGCGATGATGGTGATGGCAGTGATGGTGCTAATGGGGGTGACAGTGTGATGGCGCTAATGGGAGTGTCGGTGGTATGAATGGTGGTGGTTGTGACGATGGTGATTGTAGCTATTTGTTTTTGGTCAAGGTACATTTCCTTTTGAAGAGTCAAATGATTTATAGGATATTTGATCACGTTGTTGAATAATAGGGAAAATAGAACATAATTTATTGATCTAAAATGATGGAAAATAATTTATAAGTATTGTACTCTATGTCCAATTCTCAAGAACGAAAAATAGTTAAATTGCCTTTCTGGAGAATAGAATATTTTGCGTATTTGGTCACTTTTATTTTCTGCCTTGGATGAAGTCTCTTGTCTTTGTTAGTTTCTGGTATTGAAGATCCCATCATAACTATAAGCATTAAAATTGTAGAGTGTTTTCTGTTTAAATCAGCTTATTTAATAGTATATACTTAATAAGCCTCTGCTAAGCACTCGATACTATTTTTAGCACTGAAGGGTTTGTCATGGTCTTTGTTTTCAAGTGGATATATTTTAAGTGAGGAACTAAAATTATTTATTTATTCTATAAATATTTACTGAGCACCTTCCCTGTGCTAGATGCTGTGCTAAGTCAGTGGAGATGTAATGCTTGCCCTCAAGTTCAAACTGATTACAAAGAATTGCAAACACTGTAGCATAGCAAGATATTTGTTACAATAGGAACACATAAAATGTACTGGGAATTAGAGGACTGACCATCTAAGTTTCCCTGTAGTGGTCAGGGAAAGCTTACTTGAAGAGGGAGCTTGTTAGCCAAGATTCAGAGGGAGTATTTTATCAGCTAGGCATTTCAAATAGAAGAAACAGAATGTGTAAAAACACACCAGTTTCAGCGCATATGGCTTATAATGATATCTGTAGCTAATTCAGTGGTGTTATATTATTCATATAAGAGTACACTGTAGGAGAATAAAGTACAGATTTGAGATGAGGCTTGGCAATTAGGCAGAAGCCATTGTATGAAAGTTCTGGTAAGTTATGTCATGCTGGGATTTTCTTCTCTATGAAGGAAATTTCAACAGCTGAATGACATATTCAAGTTTGTAGGTTGGAAAGATCATGGAGGGGTCAGAGTAGAAGATGTATTAGAGTGAGTAAAGCTGTACGCAGGGAGAACAGTTGGGTGGACTTTGAGAAGAAGAACTGATGAGATCCTGAACTAACATAGCTATGATAAGAATGCAAAGGTGGTGACTGATACACAGATGAAAAAGAAATAGTATTTTACAGAGGAAAAAAGTTAAGAATTTTAGGAGGATTTGAGGATGATTTCCTATTTTCTGCCTTAGGATAGGAAACAGAACAATGCAAGGCAGTGTGTAATTAGTTGCTAATCTATGCAGTTTCAAAAATAAGTGCTTTAGAACTCAGGAATGAGCAATATTTGAAGACAACTCCTTACAGAAGGTGTCAGAATGTAAGCTAGGAACTGATGCATACTTAGTTTTTATTAACCACTCTCTTATTTCCTGTTTGTATTTTGGAGTATCACCTGACCCCCATGGGAGAAAACATTCCTCCTCCTCTCTTCTGAAATTTTAGGATAAATGGATTTAGACATGGTCCACAGACTTTTCCCAAATAAAATTATATTTCTAATTGGAGATTATATAACTTACCTTACTCAGACCGCAACAAAGGGCAGAACAAGAAGAAAGGAAGAGTAAATGATCTAAATTAGTAATTATTCTAGTAATTATTCCCCATATCTAGAAGAAGGAGAAGAGTCAGAGAGTAAGATTTTACTTTTTTAGATTGGGAAAAACTAACCTACCATTCTCCCAATAAAACAAAACTCCACAATAATAAAATCACGTTGGCATTCTCAAATATAGAAGTCATTTTCTACTGACTTCCAACACAGTTTCTAATATCTAGGGGCAGATCTTTGGTAGTTTATTAGGAATGCTATAATATTTTCATTTATTTTATCTTATTCTATTAACTTCAGTTTCTCTAGTTGGTGTAATGTTTGGAAAAATGCCTGTAAGATTATTGTCTATAACAAAAGAGCAGTCTGGCGATAACAAATCAGGAAAAGATAATGGGGCAGTTCATCACTTTCTCAAATCCATTGTGGATAGATCAGGATAATTCCAGTTCTCCCAAGGATAACTGTGTTGATATATTTTTAAGAAGAAAGTATGAAGATATGCCTATGTGAAATACATATCAACACCTGTGTGTGACACAGTGCTCAATTTTGTTTGGTTTGGAAAATAAAGTATTGTGGTTATAGAGACAAAAGAACGATCTATCAAAGTTCTAGTAGAGCTCAATCCTGAAGAATGATTAGAAATTGGCTAGTTAGAAAGAAGAGAGCTATAAGAGAAAACTTCAGGTTTGGGCTAGGGTTAAGCATGCTTGAAAAATATTTAGGAAATCTCTTGGCTGACCTATAGGCTGAATATTAAGGCATAGTGGGATATAAAGTCATTATATGAGCTGCAAGATTTCCAATGCTAAGGTTAGGAATTTAGACTTAGGAAGTTTTTGCAAGATTTTGAATAAGAGCAGGAGTTAGTATAGTGATTGCTTTATGAATGATAAAATAACTACATTTTTATTAATAATGAAGTTACTAATAGCTAACAGTTAGTGAGTACCAGATAGGTATTAGCTCATTTAATCCTAAAGTCAACTCTATCATGTAAATAATACTATTATTATTACTATTTCCAGACTTGTAAATTGAAAAGTAAAGTAGCTAGGGAATTTGTCCAAGTAACACATTTAGCACATGGTGGGGCAGGTGAGTGAACCAGGCACAACATGGGCTCTTAACCTCTACACATGTGTGATATTTGTATGACAGAAATGGAGGGGAAAAGAACCTAAGAAACTACTTAGGTGTCTATTCTCATGTATCAGATCTGGGATTGTGAGTTACTGGGCCCTAGTGACTACAGAGGTGGACCTTATGTGATCTCTGTTTTTGTTCAGAGCAAGATCATTATTCAGCTGAAATAAATTTAAGATTATTTAAAAAGAGAAGTTCATTCTCTGTTATAGAAATGGGTCTTACAACCAGGCCCAAATCAATTTAGTGCCTACAACAGTACCTTAATTCTCTAACTGCAGCACTAGTGATATTTTCTTTCCCTCAGGGACAGTCATTTTGATAATTCCACTCCTAGTGTTTTGGTTCTGGAAATGTTGCAGTCTATTGACTATGTAAATGGTGTAGCTGCCTTTCCATGAAAATGCATAAAATTCCTACTGCAATATGTATACTACTATTGGCTCTTAGGAAAAAGAAATGTAAGTGCTCGGCACCAATGTGGGAGAAAGAGCATCTGTTTGCTTTAAAATCCAAGAGAATCTCTCTTCACATGGCTTCCCTTTAAAGCAGATTAGTAAGCAACTTGTGAATGCAATTATCTCAAAGACTTTCTTGTCCTCATTTTCTCTAGGATAGTTTTCTAATAGTGTAGGAAAGCTGTGAATTCCCAAACTTTTATCTTATGTCTAATTAGGATATGCTTTCCCAGAATCTCTTTTTATTTCCCACTGATCTTTACCAAATATCTGTTTATCATCTCCCATGCACCAGGTATTATAGTGGGCAATAGTCTACAACAGGGAACAAGACACTAGTAAGAGAAAAGTGAAATGATTTGTTAGTGCTGTTTGTAAAGTGAGTACACAGTATTATGAAATGTCAGGGTCGGGAAGGACATCCAATGAAGTCTCGAGGTGTCAGGAAAGATTTCCCACAGGAAATTTCTTCTAAGCTGAGAGTTGAAAGATATATAGATCTTGTCCAACATAAGGGCAGGGCAAGGGAGTGAGTGTATTGCTAGTGATAAACTATAATTTTAGGAAGATGGAGTAGTTATGCACAAATTTAAGGAGGTAAAATAATTACTAGATTGTTTAAAGAACTTGAAGTTCTCTTTTAAGGAGAACTAAATTTCTTGATTCATTGAAAGTAGTATTCCCAAACTGTGTTCCACGGCATATTGGGTCTGCGAGATATTAATACGTATTCTGTGAGAATAATATCCTTTGCTCAAATAAGTTTGTGAAATACTTAAATGATCAATGTTAAATGATTCTTTTCCTTTAGCATCTTTAATACACTAATGTAGATGCATTTTTCTCACACTTATTTGAAGATGGAATATTTTATACCACAGAACATCTTTTAGCAATTTTCGGAACTAGTGTTTGGAACTTGTGTTTGGAACTAAATTTGGAAATGCTGGTCTAGTATCAAGATAAGTTGTTGGAAAACCTTCAGCCAAATTTTAAATATACAGCATTGAGGTGAAATATGTAGTTGTGAGAACATGTGTATGTCAACCATGTTATTTTTACCAGGCCACTAGGATTTTAGAGATTGCTAGAATCAAGTTTGAAAACCACTTCTAATATCTGCTCTATCTAGAGTCATGATAGAGAGAAACCAGTGGTGCTGTTAGCAATCTAAGACAGTATTACATTTCAGATACCAAGAGTGTTTCCAAGAAGGTACCTAGAAAGGCATTTTAGGGTCAGTTCCACTGTAACCTAAATTTGTTTATCCATATATTGTAACATATTGTAACTTGGGCATTTCCTTAAGATTCCTGTGTAGTACTCCACTAGAGAGCAACAATCAAGATAGAGTCAATGAGTTACATGGAACTCATATGCAGAACATGTATGGCTGTGAAATGTGATGGCTGGTCTTCGCCAAATGAGTATGGAAAATAGCAATGCAGCCATACATGTTCTGCATTGCTATTTTCCATTCTCATTTGGCAAAGACCAGTCATCACATTTCACACTGCTGTGTTTTTTTTTTTTTTTTTTTTTTTTACATAAGCAGTCACCGGGAATTGAACCCAGATCTCTGGCACCGCCGGCAAGAACGCTGACTGCTGAACCACCATGGCCTGCCCTACTGTGATTTTTAAGCCAGAGATTGAAACAACAAATTCTACTAATAGCTTTTCCATAACACAGAGGTTATAAATAGGGAATTGAGGAGATAGGAGGATTTTGAGGAAAAATGACATTCTTTAGTTGTTCTCTTTAATATAAATAGATGTATTATCAATAATGATATCAATGGTCCATCCCTCCACCATCCTGGAAGTACTAAAGATGAAATCAGTCGATTTATGACTCACATTAATGTAGTAATGGAAATGGGGAGGATTTTTCTTTCTAGGAAGCCCTGAACCCACCCCTCAGCTGTCTTTTAAGTTGAATCCATGGCTATAGAAACAACTTCCCTATTTTGTCATTTAAAAAAAAAATTAAATATCTTACTCCCTTTATTGCTCTAGATACTCCATTTTTTTCTTCAAAGACTAAATTATCTTTAGTGATAGACTAAATTATCTTTAGTGATACTTTCCTTCTCCCTAATTCATTCTTCAAAAAACTGAAATTTCCAAGAAATGTTTGCCCATTTGCCCATTTTCAATAGATTCTAAGCTGTGAGCTCTAACTACGATTAAGAGCAAAGGAAAGCTGATTGTACATACTGATTCTGTAACACCCTGTTGACAGATTAGGTAGATTCATTGTAAATTTCTCAACTATCTACCAGACAGGTCTCCTGGCACTGTGTTTCTTTCCTTCATCAACTAAGATATATTTGCCCTTTAATTATTGGCCTGATGATGATCATAATTTTTGACAATGTTTATCTTTTAAAAAATTTGCTTGGAGTGTGTTACAGATTCCTAGGGAAATGTCAAAGCAAACAGAAAAAATAGCAATGGCTTTCCTCAATTTCTGATGCAAGCCAATTGCTGAGCAGGGCCAGTCAGGAGCACCTGCATCATATATGCTTTTCCCAGCCCCCTTGTCTTCTATAGGGGCTCTTCCTCTTAGGGTTCTGGGTCAAATAAATGATTTTTCTCTGTTTAAAATCCCAGAAAAGCTTCTTGCAAAGACACATGTCCAGAAAAATTCAGATGTAATCAGTAACCATGGATCCAAATAAAAGAAAAGAAAGGAAAGAAGAGGGAGAAGAAGGAAAGGAAACAGAAAGGAAGAGGAGGGAAGGGAAGGGAAGTAAAAGGAGTTGCATGACAGAAAATATAACTTGGGCATCTGTAGAAAATAGAATTTAGAATTTGTTAAGTGAATAATTAATACTTTTTGTACTAATAGCTAATATTTTTGATGCTTACTATTTGTTGCCCTATATGCTATACACTCTACAAACATTATCTTATTTAATATTCATAACAATTTTATAATTTCTACATTCAGAGAAGAGGGAACTGAGGTTTAGAGAGGTTAAGGAGCTTTTCCAAGTTTGCATAGCTGAATTGTGATCCAATGATACTGTCTGCTTCAGCCTGCATTCTTTACTCCATTTCTTACAAGTGTATCAAATAGTGGAAGATAAATCATTTAGTAGTTAATGGATTTAACTCAGCTCTGAAGCCATTGCTTGTCTGACTTCATCAAAAAAGGGATAAGAAAGTCACTAAATACAGATTTATATATATTAGGTCAAACGATAAGAAATTGCCATATTTCTAAGTAAAAAACTGTTGAATATTGGCAATTTCATGTAGTTCAGCCTCATATATATGCCTAAATGCATACATATATTATATATATATATGTACATAAATTTATGAATTTGCAATAATAATAAACATTTATTCAGTGCATTTGAAGTTTATGGAAATATTCTACGTGTTTTACATTTATCACTTCACATGATCTTACAACCAACCCTGTGAGGTTTAATGTTACTTTTTAAAAGTCACACAATTTAGAAAATGATAGAGTCAGGATCCATTTTTTATTGCTCTAATTTTAGACCCCTTCTCATGCTACACTGACTCCATATTTTATGTATAGATTTCTAAACATGTTTTAGGAAACTCTATGCTAAGGTAAATGATTGTTAAACCATCTTAATACTTACTTGTCTACTCAATTTTTTTGTATCTTGCCTTCACATCTCTCTTCCCATTTAATATATCTTCCTTATTTGTGTTTAGCAAGACAAAAGTTATACTTGTTTCCCAGGGCTGCCATAACAAATTACCACAAACTGCATGGCTTAAAACCACAGGAATTTATTCTCTCAGTTTTGGAGACTAGAAGTCTAAAATCAAGGTTCGTAGCAGGGACATAGTTCTTTTGAAGAATGTAGGGGAAGAAATCTTCCTTGTTTCTTCTAGTTTCTGGTTGTTGAAGGCAATTATTGTTGATCTTTGGCTTTTGGCAACATAACTACAATCCCTGCTTCTTTCTTCATGTGGCTGTCTTTCTTCTGTGTGTTTTTTCTATGTCTCTTTTTCTCTTCCTAAATAGACACTTTTCATATTGGATCAAGTATAATCTCAATTTAAGACCATACTACATATTTCATAAGGTCAAACTGCATTTTATGGCTGCAAAAACTCCATTTCCAAATAAGATCACATCCCGGGGTTGTCCATAGACATGAATTTTGGGGGAGCACTATTCAACCCAGTATGGTCCATGCTATTCCCCCTCACCCAAATTTATGTCTTTCCCATGTACAAAATGCATTCTCCCCATCCCAACATCTCCAAAAGTCTTAACCCAACCTAACATCAACTATATGTCCCAACTGTTTTCTAAATATCAACTCAAAAATGTCCATATGTCATCTAAATAATCTGTGGATAAATAATCTAAATCAGGTATAGTAAGACTGTGTATATGGTTCTTCCTGGGGCAAAATTCCTGTCCATCCACAGACCTGTGAAACCAGGGAAAAAATTATCAGCCTCCACAATACAACGGTGGAGCAGACATAGGATAGGCCTTCCCAACCCAAAAGGGAGAAAGTGGAAATAATAAAGGGGTTATTGGTTTAAAGCAAATTCAAAAACCTGCAAGGTAAATTCCATTATATACCATGGTCTGAGAGTAATCTTCAGTAATCCTTGCTGTGCTCTCTGGGCCCTCTGGGACAGTGATTCTATCCTCTCCAGTCTCTGTCTCTGTCTTTTCTGTGATCTCTATAACTCTGTTTTTCCTTCTAATATGGGCAGGAGTCACTAGATTAAGGACCACCCTAATCTGGTATGATCTCATTTTAATTTACCTCATTTTATCTGCAAAGACCCTATTTCCAAATAAGATCCAAATAAGATCACAATGTAAGATTCTTGGTGAATTTTGGGGAACGCTATTCCCGCAGTACAAAGAGTCAAAGCAATTAACATATTGAAGATCACACAATGACTGACAGAATTGAGGTGTGAATTTAGGTCATTCAACTCTAAAAGCTCTTTCTATTTTGGAGTGTGATGCCTGGTAAACACAAACCTCAGAAAAACTAGATGCTTAACTGAGTTTACTGAGTGAGAGTAAATTCCTAATTCATTCCCCATGCCCACTGCTAAAGGTTAGCATCAGTGACCTCCACTGTGGTCTCAATAATAGCCTTGTGTAAGCTACTCAAGTCCTTAGTACCAGACCTACCTTCTGCCCTCCGAGGGTTCTCACTAAAGATAGAAATGTGGATGCCATCTTTGACTACTTCTTCTCCCTCACCTCCTACATTCATTCACCCATTTAAAACCTATCCTCTTCTTTTCATCCCTAGCATTTCTACTCTAGAACTGCTGTCCCTGTTTTTGGTCTTGTCCCTCCAAATTCATCACCTTCATAATTATTCCAGACACCTAGTTAAAATAAAAATTTACTTATGGTTGCATCCTTTTTTAAGAATCCTTCATCAACTCCCTATTTGTAGTCAGGACATATAGGGTAAAATTTGAGTTTCTTAAGCAGGTGTAAGTGTAAGAACTCACGAGTATTTATTGAATAAATTCTTTCAAACTTCAACCAACTCCTTTCATCTTTCTTAGTCTCAGTTACACACTCCAGCAACACTGAATTTACATGTTCTACTGTTTCTTTGTTTTCCAAATTTGCTCAGACTACTCTCTACCATATCATGTTATAATCATATTTAATTTCTACAAGTCAATGAGCTAGGTACCATAAAGCTCCCATCCCAGAACACTGACAGGCTTGGGTTATCTTTCTGTGGTTAGGGATGAGGAGGAAAATATGCTTTTTCAGAGATATTTATACAGATTTGCAATTTTCTCCAGTACTTTTTCTCTTGTGGAAATCGTTCCTTTCTCATGTGGACGACCTAATAATTTACATGTATAGTCAGTCTTCAGTGTTTCTCAATGAAGGAAATTGGCAAATACACACCATATCTTGGAGGCAAACCATGTATTCAGATGCTCACTACTAAATTAGAGCCAAGATTACAATGCCCCTCATTACCACACTCCTTTAAGGCTGCAGGTCTTTTCTCAAGTCATGTTTCTCAGTTTCATTTCTTTTTAATACACATGATTCTATCCCCATGCCTAGGTGAACTGCCAGCCTGCCATACCTGGAGAAATAAAGGTTTGCCTTAGTGAATTTCAGACACACATACTTTAGGTTTTAGTTTCTAACTGGAGCCCCAGAAGGCTTACCTCCTGATAAATTCAGTGCAGATTCTATCTTCATGAAGACTGAAATGCTCCATTTTCCTGTCTATGGGCAAATTGTAATTACTTTTATTGTCTTCCATGCCTTTCTTGTCTCTGCTTTCCCATCAGGTCGTTAGCATCATGAATGCAGGGTATGGAACTTATCTGCTCGAGAATGTAGCTCCAGCACCCAAGGTCTGGTATACAGTAAGTGCTCAATAAAGTTTTTAAAAATAAATACCATAGTTCATTTTATAGACACAGCTTTAAGTTGTTATGAAGTCATAATAATTCTTTGGGAAGGCAAATTTATAGGGTCAGATTGGACATCAAATACAGCTTACCATAAAAAACGTAACTGAAACTAGCAATGAACTCAGGTTATAACGTGAGGACAATTTTGTTAACTTTGACCTAAAGAGGCCCAGTGAAGACCATAAATAAGCTATTCGTTAAGATGTGCTTGGTATTCCAAATCACGATAATTCAATTTATCAGGAAGATGGTGCACACACTGAATTTTCTGATTTTGGGCATTCCTTCTTACATCCTCAAAATGTAATTTTATTCTGATTACTTCAAAGACTTCTGGCCCTTAGATGCCATCTACTTAAGAAATAAACTTTATTTCAGCCTTTAAGAAAGAGGCATTGTGGGAGAAAGGGAGGTTGGAAGAACCCATAGCACAGAATATCGCGTTTATAAGGAAAAGATAAAGAGAAAAGGGAATGAAGATGTGGGTAAGATTAACATTGAGAATATATCATTTTAAACATTTTATTTTAGGTTGCAAAAGTTTTAAATGACTGCTATATAATATTGTGCATATTTTAAGTTTTCCTTTATGTATTACAGGAATGCCAGTGCAGCCCCATGTCTAAAGCACAAGTGTATACTTACCTTACATGAAATACATAATTGAAAATAAAGCTAACAAGAATGACTGAAGCAATGCAAATTAGTTTATCCAGTGCACAAACCAGTGCAAGTAGATTTAACATACTGAGAGATAAAATGCAGCCTAAGATTCTGAACTTACATTTTACAAATAACGTAAATATTTTCCTCGTCTGGTAAATCAACATATAATAGCCATAAGAATAACCTGTCCAAATAGTGACAATTCAAGTGCACACTTGGCAATTATTTAACTAATTCTATTAAGCTCTACTCTTAAATTAGGCAGAATATTGATATTTTTCATTGACCTCTGGATTTATTTTCTATTTTGTCTCAATAACTCATAATACAAGCAAAATGTTTTAAAAAGATATTTATTTGGGATTGGGTTGATGTGGCCATGACCCAATATTATTATTGTTGTTGTAGAGATATTATTGATGTTGTAGAGAAACCAGTCCATTGGGTGATGTTTTTATTTATAGGAATGCAGAACAGCTATCTCTTCACACATACTGGCTTCAAGTCAAAGCTCCATGACTTACTAACCAGCACTCGAAAATTTACTTAACCAATATAAGCCTTAGTTTCCTCATCTATAAAAGTGAGTTTGTTAATAGTTCTATGATATTTAAATGAAATAATGTGCATAAATCCCTTGCCATGTCATCTATTCTTTGTAGATATTTAAAACTTATTAGCTTTTCCAAGTACTAGATAACTTGGGGATGTGTAGAGAGATATGAGGCAGTTCATGCAAACAAACTCCTTTCAAGGTAAAGCCTTTGGGACATGTAGAGACGTGTCAGAGATGGCCATAGATGGGAAACAGCCAAATTTAGCCCAGTGGCTTTGGCTTGTAACCAAACTAAGCTCAGTTTAGGAAGAGCGTAGTAACAGGGCAGGGGAAAGCTTTTGACCCCATTTCTACAATAGAAACACTTTCATATAGGTTTGCCATCGAACCCTTATTCCAAAATCCTAGGGTCAAGGAAATCCAAGCCCAGGAAGGGGGTAACAGGAAACACAGGAGAGGGGAAACGAGGAGGGACAAATCCATGCTTAATTTCTTTTTAAGAAGAGGAAAATACTCGCAAAATCAGTTAACCTAGAAGACTAGAAGTCACAGCAAACAATTGAAAACTTAAAAAAGAAATCTATTACCTCATAGATACAATGCTAAAAACTGGGGTGACCACGTTTCCATTATTTTGTTTAAAGGCTGCTCACTTGCATGTGGTTGTTGTGGTCCATGTCTTATAAATGCAGAAGATTTTATGGTGAAAGGTCGACATCATGACTTTGCTATTCTAAATGCCTGTCTCCCTTTCTGAGATTACCTGCTCCCATGCTCCAACCCCTCCCTGACCTTCCCATCACAAAATGACAACCTCAGGGAGAATGAAGGGACACTTTAAAACAAAAATAAACCTGTCATTTTTATAGTGAAAAGTGTCAGAGCTCAAACATCAATGGTAACTCAGAAGAGCCAGTAATGTATTTTGTCTTCATACTTATTGACAGTTAGTGGTTATTCCATATGAAAGTTATTCTCAAATTACTCTTGGATTGTAATCCAATTACCAATATATTTGACTTGAAAAATATTGTTTAAATCTTGTATTTTCCTTGCTGGGCCATCGTGTATAAGCCATATCACCTCCTTATTTAATACAGAGGTATTTGTTTACTTAGACAATATTCACTTTGTAAAGGGTCGTCTCTTTTTTACAAAGAAATACATGTAGCATTGTTGTCTTTACTCAAATAATTTTCACAATTATTTGACTATTATTAAAGTCATATGTGATTAAGACAAATATAAATATTTTGGATCTGATATTTTAATTTGAGTATCCAAAATTTTATGATAAAAAGTTACTTATGAACAGAAAGTCTTTGTCTGTTTTGAAATTTACCTACCTAGAAATAAAGCCTTAATATATGAGGTTAAATTTTAACTAGAAGGAAAGTTGAATAGGTGAAAAGTCTAAAGGATAGATTTTTTTAAAAATAAAATTTTATCATATTAAAAATGATATATGTAATTATTGGAGCTAGAACATGGCAGTGCTGAATAATATGGATTCTCTTTTTTTAAAAAAAGGGCTTTAGGTAATCAGTAAATAAGAAGAGTAGTATTTGGGGACCTGTTTTATACTAAATGCCGTGCTGTGAATTGTATAGTGTGAAGGCTGGAGAAGGGGAGAGTCATCTATAAAAGGGGATGAGTTAAATTAAGATGGATATTGTCTCCACCTAAAAATCACATGGGAGATGTAATGTATGGATGAGAGAAATAAGAGAATAAGACAGTGCTAATTGAATTACATATGACATGGATAACCATGAATTCATTGGGAAACATGGAAAAACACAGAGGAGACAACTTTCACAGTGTTCATGAGAGTTCCTGGTGGAAGAGACAGTGAGGAGGTGGGAATTAGGAAGTGGGATGGCATCCTGTATGATCTGAGTTGATTAAAGATTGAGACCATTAGCTTAATATGAAAAAGAAAAATCTATGCAGA
The DNA here is from genome assembly GCA_004026745.1 of Myrmecophaga tridactyla. Lineage (NCBI taxonomy): Eukaryota > Metazoa > Chordata > Mammalia > Pilosa > Myrmecophagidae > Myrmecophaga > Myrmecophaga tridactyla. The sequence goes on from PVIY010004218.1 coordinate 94,078, forward strand.
TTTATGTGCTATATTTATCATTTTGGAATAATTACATTTCTATATTGGATAGACAAGTTACTGCAACAATCTGCATTCAGAATTGAGCAGGCTGTGGAATAGGCTGAAGCGCAACAAATAGATGAGCATGATTTTTAATTACTATATCAATTATTTATACATACAGCCAAAGCAAAATAATAGTTTTCCTAGGGGAATACATCCTATATACATTCTGAAAAAGTAGCCAAATGCAAAATTAATAATTTGGTTAACATATTCCACACAGGGTTATGAATTATGTACACATGTACAACACAGTTAGAAATATCATGTTAAAAAAGTATTCCATTCATAGTGCAACTAAAAATAAATAACATAAATTTAGCAAGATATACACAAACACACATACATAACTATATATCTATAAATATTTTACCTTAGATGTATGTTTTAGTTTGAAAATCTTCCAGAATGTAATATAGCAGAAACAGAATGGTTTTTTAAAAAGAAAATTTATTAAGTTGCAAGTTTAAAGTTCTAAGGCCATGAAAATGTCCAAATTAAGGCAAGGCTATAAAAATGTCCAAACTAAGGCATCCAAGAAAAGATACCTTGGCTCAAGAAGGCCAATAATGTTCAGGGTTTCTCTCTCAACTGGAAAGGCACATGGTGAGGTCTGTTAGCTTTCTTTCCAGGCTTCTTCAACAGCTTCCCCAGGGGCATTTTCTTTCTTCATCTCCAATGGTCTCTGGCTTTGTGGATTCTGATGTTTGGTTCTGTTGGCTCTGTCATTTCTGATGTTTCTCCAAAATGTTTCCCCTTTTAAAGACTTTAGTAAACTAATCAAGATCTACATGGAATGGGTGGGGCCACATCTCCATCTAATTAAAACATCACACCCACAATTGGGTGCATCACATCTCTGTGGAGATAATCTAATCAGAGGTTTCCAATATGGTATTGAATCAGGATTAAAAGAAATAGCTGTCACCACAAGATTGGGTCAAGATTAAAACATGGCATTTCTGGGGTACAAAATAGATTCAAATTAGCACAATATATTTGAAGAAAACTACCAGACATCACAGAGAGGAAAATGGAAAAGTTGAGTGAATGGAAAATATTTCTGAAAAGGAGCAGTCAATATTAGAAAGATGCCAATTTTTTTCCAATTGAGTTTATAACAGTTCCAATAGAAAGTCCATAAAAATGAAGAGGTGCAAAAAAGACTGCAATGTTTATGCAAAAATAGCATGAAAATAAAATAAAGACAATTTAAAACAGAACACTTATAAATGGGACTTAAAATAGAACCCTTCCTAACCTGGGCTTATTGTGTTTGCAAGCAGCAAGCCACTAGGCTAGAGTTGGCTGTTGGATCTGAATAGTGAAGTAGCTGCCAGCTACTCCAGTTCTCACTCCCCCACAGCTCATCAGCCTGTCAGTGCACACATGTTCATGTGTATCCAGCCTGCTTCTCTCACCCTTCTCTACTCCCTACTTGGCCCCAGTGAGCTGATGAGTTGCTGTACACAGATGATTTAAAAGTTTTGAAGAGTATACTACATGTGTTTTAGGGTATGTATATCACATACTTATAAATGTGTGTAGAAAGGTATACAACAAGATTTCAATAGCAGTAAAAATTCACAGGTGCCTCCAACCATGCTGTAAAGTCTTTGACAACAGAAAACATGACAATAGTGTTCATTGTTGTACCCCCCTCAATTTAGCCAAGAGAAAATCATCTGTTAAATGATCAAGTAAAGCAAATAAGGTCTTGTGGGTCAGGTGTAAATGATTCAGAAAAGAAAATTCACAATAATTTTTACTTTTCAATGTTCAAAAGCAGAGAGAACTTTGGAAGCAGAGAAGAAGGAAAAAAATGTGTTTTTCTTTTTAATTAAAAAGCAAAACAAACCATTCTCATTTGAAGTCTAATACAGAAATCCCTTGTATTGAATTTTGAGTTATAGCTAAAACCATAAGACAAGAGGCCATTTATTCTTGTCTGATCTTTGCAAATCTGCTTAGGTTTTTGTCCTCCAATGGAAAGTGTCAAAAAGGCAAAACAAAACAAAAGAAAAATCTTTCTTAACCTTTGCAAATCATTGCATATCTCAATCATATCCTCTCCAGGGGCTCTCCCTTCATTTCCCTCCCTTCTAGCAGGGATACTTAGGCCGTGATTATACTGATGCCATAAAAGCAGCATGTAAGTCACAGGATGACTATTTCTAGTCTGTCCACTAAATAAGTCCAGGATGAAATCACCAGCAGAGAGGTGCCAGTTAATTGTGGAATCAAACAGTCAGAGAGACCAGTGTGGGTGAAAAAAAAATGCCCTTCTCCCAAGGACAGACCTCTGCTATGACATTCTAGAGAAGACACAAATGATCTGCCTTCTCTATCTCTTGCCCCAGTGGTAAAATCACATTTTAATGAGTTGGTAGGTAAATATGGAGCTAGATTGAGAGAATTAGTTCATGGTTGTAAGCTTTCAATACTGTGAGTTAAATGAAGATACGGATAGCAATTTGAAACTAATTTTCAAGCTTGCATGGATGAAGAGTCACAGAGGGAAGCTGAGATGTACCAGGATTTGAGGGTAGGAGAAATGGAGATGATGACAAAAAAAAAAAAGATGCACAAAGCAGACACCTCTTCAACAGGGCCAGTAAGACCCAAATGGTAAGAATTCAAGAGAAGACAGCAGTCAGTAACAGTCATCTCTCTCTCTCTGACCTCTCATATGGATCCTAAGAGAATTAAAGCAAAATTTGAATCTTAGAAAGCTTTTAGAGCTGAAAGAGACCAACCACTGAGGACAAAAAAAAGAAAGAAAATTTAGACAGAGTAAATAACGTCTACATGAGAATGCAGATATTTTATGATCACAGACCCCTGATCTTTCCATGAATTTCAACCCACACCACTGTTTGAAAACAAACAGATCAATATGAGAAATGGAATGCTTATGTGAGTGGACAATGTGTCTACTGTCCATCTGCTTGTGTTCCGGGAAAAGGTACCATCTTACATGATTAAAAAAGTTTTTTTTGAGATAAACTATATTTAATATAAAAGAAACCCTCCAGGGCAGTGTGATGGTGGCAAAGTTCTCCCCTGCCATGCTGGAGACGGTTCGATTCCCGGTGCCTGCCCAGGCAAAAAAAAAAAGGAATAAAAGAAACCCTCCAGATAGTGTCATCAAATTTCTAAATTAAAAAAAACAAAAAAACACATACACATTGTGGCTCAGTAAAAGAATAGGACCAAATACCAGTTAAAGAGGATCAAATAGGTAGCTTGCATGGAAGTGAGAGGGTCAGTAAACCTTCAGATTCATGCAGCTGCCAATATCAGGCAGTATCAAGCCCTGAAATGATAAGGAAACCTGGTATTTTGGGCCTGGGTATAGATAACCTGGTATTTTGGGCCTGAGGTTTATTTCACATGCATGTTTGTTTAACTTAGGTGTTAAGATTTCCCATGAACTGAATCACCAATTAATAACTGCCTTTTCATCCAGTTTTTTCATCATATAGCCTAAAAATGAAAACCACTTGAGTCAACATTAATAATGCTGTTTACAATTTATCATCCTTTGTGAATGTATTAATAGCTGAGCAGAAGTCACACATGACACATTTTTGCTCTTGATATTCATAACCTGCCACAGTTTGTTCTACATACAGGATGTGTAAACTGGAGAGATAGCACGTGTTGCCTTCCCAGTACATGCACTGCCACTATCTGACAGCTAAGGGTCAGTTTCCAGACATTGTTAATAAGCAGGAAACAGTCATTAGCATATTTATCTCAAACAGCCCTATTGCACAGTTGACCACTTTACAAACTGTAAATCATTCTCTTTCCCCCTCTTCTGCCGAACTAGCCACAGTCAACTTCACGTCTTTACTCATATCAGCAAAAGTCGTCTAGTCTGGACTGCGAGTTATTAAAGTCCCTTTGTAAGTTTTGACTCATTTAATTCTTGAATTGGGTCTGCTGGGCAGGTATTATCACTACATAAGCAATGAGAAATCTTCTTGGAGAATTTAAGAGACTTACTAAAATTATGGAGTTTAGTGTTGTCAAAAAAGGGTTAGTACAGACAAACAAGTCATAGAAGACTGGGTAAGCCAGGACTGAAACAGAAAGAGAGAGAGAAAGACATGATTCAGGCAATGAATATGGGGGATTGGAAATTGAAATCTATTCAAATATTCTGATCCTGGTAAATGAAATGGCTCTTGATATCATTTTGGTCAATGATATCAATAGTTCATTTTAATTGCTGGCTTTAAGTGGCCGTCACCACCATGGCCATCCCAGCTTCTATGACTACTGACATCCTCTACCTTAACCTTCCCACCTCATGATCAACAAATGACCTTTGGGAAATTTCCCAAGAGCCCTATTCCTTAATACTTCCAAGACTAATTAAATTTGCTCTCATTCTTAACCTCTTCCCTTTGATTTGCAAGGAAGACATTAACTCTAGGCCATTCTCTGCCCCTGTCTTCCAGATATCTTTCTCTTTGGCTTCCTTAATCTCTTCCCTTGCCAATGATACCTACTGCTCTTCAATCTGTAGCTCAGAAATCACCAGGATTTTCTGGTCACAGCCTAAGATTTTCATGACTCACTGTTATCTTTAACAAAATAAAAAGCCACTAAATCAAATGTTTTAAAGGGCTCCCACAACCTACCTTCCTCTTAATCATTTTTCTTTTTCTACTTTGCCTTACCCATTGAATTACAATATAGGATTTGTCGGCCCACCTTGTTGTTTTGTTATCCATCCCAAACTCTGAGCATTATAATGGCATGTGACCAAAACTGCATTTAATGAGTCCATATTCGCTGATTTTTATATCCTTGTGTGTATTTTATTGAGGGTAATTCATAATTTTCCAATTCATTTAACTCAATGAATGAAAATATTCTTCTGTAAATCCATTAAGTCTTTTAAAATAACCATTTAAGGGTTTTGCTTTTGTTTGAGAAAGAATGTGTAGTTCATGCTAAGAATAAAGGAGCTAGCCTCTATAGTTTATAAAACTTAGAATGATATCTAAAAGGAAACTAAACTTGATTAAAGTGGCTTTCAAACTGTATTTTAAAGCACAGTTTGGAAATTTGAAGATATCCTGGGCATTATGCCAAACATAATGAGATATCACCCCACCTCACTTCATAATCCCTGCCCCTGACAATACCTGTTTTTAGTGTTTCTGTAGCCTCGTTTCTTCCTCCTCCTCCCTTAGACAGGGTTGTACCACTGTAACTTACTAGTTTATCCCTTGTTTAGAGAAGTCAGTTTTATGCACAAAATCATTTATTTTACTAACAATACGAAAATCAAAAAACAAAACGTGGAGCAAAGAAGGTCAGGCTTTCAGTTTTACAGTGGGCTATGAAAATAACCAAACAAGACAGAGATAGGAAAGACTGCTCACAAGTTACATTTCTGAATTCAGACACGGAGCTGAGGGTGTTTTGTCATGAAGAGGGACTAAGGGGCAAGCTAAAAAGGAGTCTGTCTTTGGAACACATTAACTAAGTACTCCCATCACAATAGCCACACATGAACCATAATGAAAATTGACTTCAGGGCTATTAAGATCTCATATCAGCTTAGGATGAGAATGGACCATGGCATATGCAAGAGGGCCTGCTCAGGAAGTCATGGTGTACCATCTTATTCCCTAAGGACTGTCAATGCAGTAAGTCTGTATCTCTCGTCTTGCTGTTAAAAGTCAACTCCAACTTAGTTATGATGCTTTGTCTGCTATCTATGGAATAATATTGCAAGATAAATATTTTGTAGTCACCATCTGTTTTATTTATATTGCACCAGAATGCAATATACCAGAAAGGAGATGACTTTTATAAAGGGATTTTATTAAGTTACAAGTCTACAGTGCTAAGGCAATAAGAATGTCCAACCTGAGACATTCTGAGGAAGATACCTTGACTCAAGAAAGGGCTGATGACATTCGGAGTTGCTGTGTCAGCAGGGAAGGCACATGGTGACATCTGCTAGTTTTCTCTTCTGGCTTCTTGTTTCACAACAGCTTCCCCGGGGCATTTTCTTTCTACACTCCAAAGGTCTCTGTGTTTGCTCTGAAGCTTTTTCCAAAATGGTTCCCTCTTGAAGGACTCCAGTAAGCAACCCTTACTTGAAAAAGTGGAGACACCTCCATGGAAACCACCTAATCAAAAGGTCCACCCACAATTAGGTGTGTCACATCTCCATGGAAACAACTTAATCAAAAAGATCCCATCCAACAATATTGAATCAGGATTATAGAACATGGCTTTTCTTGGGTACACAACAGTTTCAAACTAGCATACCATCTCATAAATAAAGTTGCGTTTCTTGCTTCTAGACAGTCATGGTAGAAGAGTACTATAATATGAGATATTGAGATTTTGGCCTCTTGTGGTAATTCTTTAGACAATGTTGCTATCTTCTACATGCTACACTCACTGGAACAGTGATGAAATGTGTAGATGATGCAGACTTACATAAATAATTGGAAAATCAAGAGAAATAAACCTGGGTAATAAAGAAAAGGCATGAAATAAGCCACACCAAAAAAACTAATATTTTGCAGAATTATTATTCTTTATTTTTATTACAAGATGTTTTCTTTCAATTGCAGAACTGCTAAAATTAAATGTTAAAAGAGTTGTTTCTTTGAAAACATTGCTTAGAGTGATATGGTAAATGTAAATCACTAATTTTATGAATATTCATAGACCATGCGACCATGTTGCTCTAAGCATTCATAATTTGACATATAATGGAATTTTGCTATTTTTATATTTGTCAACAACAAATCTCTCTTTTAGCTTCATGATTTGTTCTAAATTTGCGTAGGGGCAGAAATTTGTCTCAGTCCTTCAGAAAGATCTTATCTTTCTACAAAATAAACGGATCTATTTTCACCTTAAATTTAAGTTCAGAATTACTAAAAAAAAAAACAAAACTTGAATATACAGTGAGAATTTTAAGTAGAGATTAACTTATCTCTGACCTTCTGTCCTTTTGTTTAGGAAGATAATTAGCTACTAATTTTTAGATTGAAGGGAACATCTTAGGGTAACAAGCAGGGTACCATAGAATGATAATAGAATTTATAGTATCCTTGAGAAGCATGGAAGTAAATAATAAGCATGGCATAGAATAGATTGATATAAAATAAAATGTTGCTTCCAACTACTTTATTTTGGGGGGAGAAATATAGAGCACACGTTTCTGTCCCTTTTCTTTCCTTTTTTTTTTTAAATGCCCTACTTCTTGGTTAGAGCCACTTGTTAAATTATTATGAGCTTAATAATAGTGACAGTTAATGAGCACCTGCTAGGAATCTGGTGTATTGTGTACATTTTAGATTTGAAAAGGGGTTCCACAGAGTTAAATTCAGACAACCAGCAAATAACAAAGCCAGGATTCAGTCCGAAGTTTAACTCCAAATTTCTATCCATTGCATCCTGAAATCCAACATAGCTATCTGTGTGAAAAATTTACAAATAGAAGAGCTAGACTTCTCTTACAGAGCAGGGAGGCTTGCCCTTCTGCTATCATATCTCTCAGAAGGATATCTCTATCCAGTGGGTCTTTGCTGTTCTCTGGCTCAGTAAGAGTGTGCAAGTGATAAAATACCATTTTACAGGCTTTTGATGATGGTTTATGGCAGTCCAGTTTTTCAAATTGCAAGTTCCTTTTGCACAGCATGTTATCACATTGCACAGCGATACCTCATTGCAAATTTTCCCGAGACTATAACCTTTACAAGAGCAGAGACATTGTTTCCTTCTTTAGTTTCCTCTCCCCTCAACTACCACACTTGACACACATTCACATGCACAATGGTTAGTTGAAAGAAACTAGGGCAAATTCTCTTGGGTTTCTATTTCTTTTCATTTTGAAGTGTTCCAAAGATTAGATAACTATTCACATAATCCTACTTCGGCATGTTCTCTTGGACATCTAGTTATGTATATTCATGCTGAAACTGCATGGCTGATGGTAGAGAAATGAGTTGTGTTTAAAGGAAATAACATCTTCCCTAATACATCTGTGCACAAAACCCAACCTGCTTATAGGTTTTTAATGTGAACTACTCAAAGTAAAATTTAAGTTGTCATTAGTACATGGCATGCTGGAGGTGAGACATACAAATTGTGCTGGGGATATTCATTACAATTCAAGAATGGTTGTGCCTTTTGCGTGATAGCTTCCATGTCTGGGTCCAGTCAGCAAGAAACCTACTCCTAGTAGAATGGAAAGGTAAAGGTTAGCACTTAGTAGTTATTAATAACCCAGTCTGAATGAGAGATTTGGGTTTTCAAAGTGTTTGGAGAATCTGGAGGTGAGGAGGAGTTGGGGGATTTAAACATTCAAATAAGTTTGAATTAATTTTATTAGAAGAGGAGTAGGGGAGGGAGTATGAGAAAGAGAAAGTTGTGGCAGAAGTTTATGACATCTATTGAGTTATGTTGTACGTCCCCCATGGTTCTCACCAAAAAAGTATTTTTATTTCAAGCTAGTCGGAAAGTTGACTATCCTGATTTACCCCTTAAAGCCCTTCATTCTTCCAAACAACTTGCTTTACTTTAACTCTAATTTGTGCTTTAGATACAAAAATCTTTGCTGAGTTGCTGCAGCTTTTTATGTTTCCTCATCTCAATTGCCCTTGGATCATTTAGTAAAGACTTTAATCTTCTCCATGCTCTCATTTTTCAAATTTTAGTGGGATAGCACTGTGGTCATTTTGCTCAGTTCTATAAATAGGCTGCAATCAGACTCTGAGGAAACAATCATTTGATCTTGCGATTGGACACAATAAAAATAGTTGCTGCCCATTACTCTCTACACTTCATTACTATTTTATTTTTATAGCTTCATTGAATCTGGGGTATGAATCATAAGTATATGAGGCCTGTGTCATTTCTGTCATTGACAAGTTAAAGGACCAAAAACTTAACCCTATGGAGGGGAATTATTTTCTCTGGACTCTATAATTACTCTCTAAGTAGCTGCTACCAGAGGAATAGTGGTGTCTGCTAAGCTTACACTTGTGAGTGCATCTGTTTTAAGATGTGATAACTGAGATGCTTAGGTTGTAAAATACAATCCACTTATCTTTGTCTTTCTTATAAAAATGCATTTTTTTATGAAAAGAGCAACACATTATATGTATAAAACACATTAACTTTTCCTGTCTTTCCAGGCAATCTAACCTTAAGTAAAGAAATGCTTAAAAGAAACAAATCCCTAAGTACTGTTATGTGTACTTTACTTAACTGTTATAAAATAGCTTTACCTAAATTTGTATTTTCTTTATACTCAGAAGGATGAATTTCACTTCTGTGCACCTCCTAATCTTTTCAAAACTTCTGACTCCATTTATTCCTATCTATTCTGATGGAAAGATTAGCTTCTTCTCTCTAGCTTTTCTCTAAGCCTAAGCTGATTTTCATTCCGTTCTTCAATGCTGTCCTTCACTTAACATCTAAACTCCATTTTGCCATGTGCTCATCTCAGCCTCCAATGGAAGGCATGGGCACCATGGAAAAAATCCCAGAAAGGGATGTATTGTTTGGAAACGCTCAGCTTCTCTAGAAGAAGTTTTCATTTTAGACTTTTTGATGAGTCATAACAAGCCTCAATCCCCATGCAAATGTGATTCACATATTTTATGCAAAGCAATAAATTAACTAATTTTCAATTATTAAATGAGCAGCATGCAGACTTTTAGAAAAAGAAAACAAAACAAAATGTTAAAAAGCAGACTGTAAATTTTTATCTTTGCAAGAGAGTTAAGAAAGAAACAGACGTGGATCCGAGTACAGCTCCCTACAATCTACAACTTTCAGTAGTCCTGCAAAGATTGTCTCCATTTTCCTTTTACTCTTCTTCTTTGTGAAGATATAACAACCTTTAGACAAAGAAATTTCTGCATTGTTGCTGCTATTCCCTAAAGGGAACACTATTTAGTCAGCACCATTTACTAGACTATATTTATCATCAATATTTGAATTCTGTCAAATTCTTGCTATACAAAAGGAAAAAAATGCCACAGTCCTTACTGAGATGGAATTTTAATTTAAAAAGTCAAAAGAATGGTTTATTCTAGTTTTGTTTTCTTTTTAATTTTACAGACTCCTTTTCCATTTTTGACAGGTGGTACATTATTTGAATAAATAACTAAGACGTTCTTACAAACATGGAGTTTGTAAGAAAGATAAAGGTACTAATTAAATTACTTCTAGTTCTCTTTTCCCCTTAGTCATAAAATTTTTCTAGAGTAGGTGGTGTATGGTATATATTTTGAGGAAGGAAAAGATAGCTTGGCCAGCATGGAGTGGAAGTTTGTCCCAGTGTCACTAAGAATAGTACTATGTTTGACTGGCAGCCAAAACTGTGAGCATGTTTACACCATAATAAAGGCTTGTATTTTACACATTGGAAAATTCATGAATTCTCTTCTATTACTGATGTGGGGATCAGTTTGCTGTTTAATTACTTTCATTCTTTTCTATCATATTTTTATATCTCAACTTAGTGTAATAAATATTTATTCATTGGAGTTTATTGTTATTTTTACATTTTTATTGTGAAATATAACATATATACAAAAAGTCAATTAATCTTAAGTAAATTGTAACAAGTAGTTATAGAAGATATTTCAGAATTTGATATGGGCTACATTTTCACAATTTTAGGTTTTTCCTTCTAGCTGCTCTGAGACACTGGAGACTGAAAGAAATATCAATATAATGACTCAGTAGTTATAGTCATTTGTTAAATTCTATCTTCTCTGTTATAACTCCTCTGTCTCCTTTGATCCTTCTTCCAATCTTCAGGGGTATTTGGACTATGACCATTCTAACTTTTTCATGTTGGAAAGGGGTGTTGATAATAAGAGACAGGGGAATGAAACTAGTTGATG